>JBBPRR010000369.1:0-25725 GCA_038093115.1 Hortiboletus flavorubellus
TATAGCTGAATTACTCAGTGGATGCAGTTGGCTATGGCGAAAATCTCGTCAGATGGTGGTTGCTTATTTGTTCTTTTTCTGCTATTTGGCTTGATTGTGAGCGGGGGTGAAGCAGGGGTGGGAGATGGCTTGCTATTCCCTTTTTTGGTCAGTTAGCTATGGCGAAAATCTCTTACAATCAATGATGTGTTCACCTTGTAACAACTTGATTGCATGGTCCCAAGTCGATGCAGTGGGAGTTCGTCAAAGTTTTCTTTGCCAAAGACAACCTCATAGTTGTGGTAGAGATGGGGGGCAGTCTCTTTAATCATTTTCTTGGGTTTCTCTTCATTAACCGCAGCTGCAATGTCAGTGGATGTGTTTCTGATCCACACATCAATATTCAGCTGGAATAGTCACTCACCATTCTGGACGCAGATCTGTTCCTTCTCCTCATCATCGTCATCGTCGTCAGTGCTCATGAGGTCAGGAATATGATCATCCTGGCATTGCAACGTGGTGGCTCCATGTTTCCAGTTGATGAGTGGGCTGTGCAGCATCAACCACTCATGCCCTAGAAACACCATGTTAGTCCCAAGGTGAGTTACCACAAGTGCAATCTACTCTGAGTGGTCTTGTACTTCAAGTTCAACAACGATGAACTTTTCAATTCAGCCTGCTGAGTGATGAGTTCCATCAGTGTTGTAGATAGGAATGGGTCAGGGCAGTTTGTGGGTATTCATCCCCTTTGCAAGAACAAAGGCCTGGTCAATGGAAGACCCTGTGCAGCCCAAGTCAAGCAAGGCAGTGGTTTGAAATTCACGGGAGTCATTAGTGATGATGGAAGCGGCCACCTCTAGGGAGCTTGGGAAGGAAGATACACGGTGGATAAAATGGGGGTGATGTTGGAGGTCACGGAGGATCCAATGGGCATTGTCAGGGGAGAGAGCGCATAGGTCTGTAACAAGGAAAGAGTCAACCTCAGCTGCATGCATGTCATATACAAAAAAATGAAGGTGCCTGCAAGTGCGTAGCTCGTTAGGACCATCCACGACCACTTTAATCCAATGGATGGACCACAGGTCGATGGTGTTCACCCACATCATTCTACCATTCTTGCAGACATGGCATTTGGTAGGGTAGGTATGGGTGGCAGTTTCAATTTTGCTTGACAATGGCGGCGTAGCGGTTAGGTTGTAAGTTCCTTGCGTTTCATGTAGGTCCATCATTTGGTGGGGGGAATAGTGAGATAGCAGGCTCATTAGCAACATGGATGAGAGGATCTAAGGGCTCACTGGTATCAGGCTCGTCGGTAGGGTTGGCCATTCCATCATCAAGAACTGAGAATGATTGAAAAACAGTTTTGACGACGTATAGGACGGGGTAGTAATGTGACCACTAACTACTCCCCGGTTCCAAAACCCTTTTCGACAAGCTCAATAGCATCCTTCAAACCTTCTGCATTCTGATAGAAGATACGAGCACCCCTGAAATGCACAAAACGGGCGTCACGACGAGGGCGGGCATGAGTTGCACAGGGCCAGGGACCGCTACATTTGGCACATTTTCCTTCAGCGCGTGCCTTGCCAATGTCCATGGGAACACCTCTGAAGGTTCCAGGCTGGTTTGGATGAACGTCAGCTTTGACAGACGACTGGGAGGACGGAACGGATGGTGCGGTTGTAGGCAGTGTTCTGGAGGGAACATTTCACGGGGTGAACGAGGAAGTTCCCATGCCGAGGTTGCAGGTGCGCTTTTGTTCAGCAATTTCTAAGGACTTGGTCCGCGCGAACGAGAGCAGACTCCCACTGTGCGAAGGAATGGGAGTGGAGCAGGTCGTGTTGGGATCGTTCGACGTATTCCACAACTTCGTTGCAGATGCCGTTGCGAAGGATGTTAATAAGGAGGCGAGAGTGGGTAGTGGTATGGTAGTCAGCTTCAAGAATGAGCTGTTTCATGTGAACGACGAAATCTTCGACCGTCTCCTTGTCCTGACGCAACTTGAACAGCTTCCCTTCGGCGATTGGTTGAAGGGCGGCAGGACGGAATACGTCATCGAGCTTAGCCTTGAATGCGTCGAAGGTAGATGACGCTAGCAGTCCTTGCGTGACATAAAGATCTGCAAAACGTCCGGCCGCGTTACTTCCCTTCATATATGAGAGGACGATAAGGATTTTATGTTGATCAGTGGGTTCAACGTCGAACCCGGCGATATAGAGCTGGACCGTCCGCCACCACTGGACATACTTGTCTTTGTCTCCATCGTACGATTCGGGTTTGGCGGCGAGTGATTTGCCAAATTCCACGGGAAGACGCGCTAACGGGGAGATTAACACGCGGAGGGGGCGAATACACACGGGTGTGGGACGGCGGTACCGACGCTGGTGCGGCGGGTGGAGTATAAGGTATAGGGGGGGGTCCTGCAAGTGTAGGATTTTGCCGGAAGTCGAGGTACCATTCGTGATAAAGCGCATCGAAGGTAGCCTGAGAGTCGGCGAGGCGAGAAGTGCGTGTGACCACCAGAATCTCCGAATCGAGCTCCATCCGTAGCGAGGACGGTGAAGGAGTGGAGGGTGGCGAGCCAGGTTCGAGCTCCCGCCAAGCGGAGAAGGATGGTTCGTTCGAGTTCATAGATAAGGTTTGGACAAGTGGTAAGGGTTGAATCGAAAAGATCTTCGAAATAATGTTAGGCTACGCGCAGCGGTGACTCAAAGCGAACCACTAGTCCGGCGTACGAGTAACTATTTCGAAGATGGAGAAATACAAGAGCGCAATACGAGGTCTTATATACTACGAAATGGAATCCAGTTGAATAAGCGGAATGGAATCGGAAGGAAAAAACGGAATGTAAACATGTATCCTGGTACGGTATAAGTGATCGAGTAATCGGAATAGGATAATCATGGATATAGAAACGAAATAGAAGAAATCCTAACACAAACGGGGAAAACAAAAGTGGATGTTCCAAAGTTCCAGATGTGGCAGAGATATCCGACGTCATTGATGAGGTCTCCCAAGCAGGGCCATCATTGGTGGACCACGACGAAGGTGATGGAAGCATAGGGCGTAGGGCGATTAGAGATGCATCGAGTGAAATATGGCAGGAGTAGGTGCCGGCGAATAGAGCTGAGTGAGATCAGTGAGGTAGGATTCACTGAATTCAGACAAGTGAGACTCGTCGACGATGCCGGTGGGATCTATAGCAAAATTGTAGAGCGCCGAAGGAGGCGATCAGTGAGTGAGCAGGAAGGGGAACGAGAAGGGGGATAAGCTCGCGAATGGGGAAGGATGCAGGGACGGAGACAGGAGAAGACGCGGGGAAGTAGGATGAGAGGCAATATCGGATGCTCGCCGCCTGCGCCTGCCCCGGATGGTAGTATCTTGGCGAGAAACGTTGTTGCGCCAATGAGACGGATCAGAGAGGGGAGGGTCGCACGCCAGGGGTCGAGGGGACAGCGAGACGGGGTCCCACGTGGAGTACAAAAATCGCCGAGCACGTTGACATAGTACAGGGAAAGACGAGCGTTCACGCTCAGAGAGAGAGAGATGGTAGAGGAAAGACGTACGTGAACACTCGGATTGACACGATAGGTGGTAAACAGCGTTCGCGCTCAGAAGAGGAAGCAGCTACCACAAAAAGCACTAAAATGAGAAAACCCGGTGTGGAAGTGAATTCAATGAGGGCGTACCTAGAGCACCTCTGTGGGCAACTCCACCGAGACGTAGGCAGTGATTCAGTGATATACACGTCATCATAAATAGAAAGAATGCAAGGGAAGAGAAAACATGATGTGCACGTCGCTGCAGAGTAAGAATGAAAGGAAGCCATTCGATGGCGCACACGCCATGATGAGGCAAGAGCAACACCAGGACGGAAGAGAAGAAGCGACGTTCACGTCGCTCCAGACAGACAACGGAGGCAGGTGGTTCAATGGCGTACACGCCATCGTCCAGGAAAATAACACCAGGACGGAAAAGAAGAAGCAACGTTCACGTCGCTCCAGACAGACAACGGAGGCAGGTGGTTCAATGGCGTACACGCCATCGTCCAGGGAAATAACACCAGGGCGGAAGGGAAGAAACGATGTCCGTGCCACCCGAGAACAGACAACGGAGGCAGGTGGTTCAATGGCGTACACGCCATCGTCCAGGGAAATAACACCAGGGCGGAAGGGAAGAAACGATGTCCGCGCCACCCCAGAACAGCCAGCGGAGGCAGGTGGTTCGATGGCGTACACGCCATCGTCAAGGGAAATAGCACCAGGGCGGAAAGGAAGAAATGATGTCCGCGCCACCCCAGAACAGACAACGGAGGCAGGTGATTCGATGGCGTACACGCCATCGTCAAGGGAAACAGCACCAGGGCGGAAGGGAAGAAACGATGTCCGCACCATTCAAGACAACCAGCGGAGGCAGGTGATTCGATGGCGTACACTCGTTGCTTGAGCCACCGGTCGTGGCAAAATTGAAGATTTGATTGCATAAATAACAAAGACAAACATATGGTGTGGTATACTAAGAACGTGATCAATAGGTGACCAGTATCGCGCATTAAGGTGATCAGTACTTACAATAAACGGTGTAGTATGCTAAAGACGTGATCAGTAGCTGACCAGTATTGCGTGTTATGATGATCAGTACGCTTCTAGCGCTGTTATGATCAGTAGACGACTACCGGCAAGTACCGACGTAATCAGTAGGTGACCAGTATCGCGCATTACGGTGATCAGTAGTTACAACAAACGGTGTAGTATGCTAAAGACGTGATCAGTAGCTGACCAGTATTGCGTGCTATGATGATCAGTACGCTTCTAGCGCTTTTATGATCAGTAGACGACTACCGGCCAGTACCGAACCCGAAGAGTGATATTTACATTACTGTTAGATCCGATTATACATGAAGGATGATACTAAATATTGCGTGACACGATATCATAGATTTGTCATTCGACCAAGAGGGAACGGAGAAAACTCAACATCATGCTGAAGACAGACATTCTTTGCATAATCTTCAGACCCGACAACGTTCCGTGCAGCTTGGCGTCGAGTCTGAAAACCATTTCTCAACCATTGGCGACGAGTTCTGAAACAACCGGCGATATCAGTAGACGTCTTGAGGAGATGCCCCTGGAACCACGACTCGTTGTCTGGTGTCCAGCGGCCGACCCATCGATCGCTGCAATAAAATACGGCCGCAGGTGGCCAGAGCGTCGAACCATCGGTAGCAGTCCCGAGAAGTGCCACGATTTCTTCGTTAGTGATCTCGTCGTCGTAAAGACCCGGCTCGACGAGGGACGCAGCTATCGTGGGTCCATTCAAAGTCGAAACAATGAGGTCTTGAGGGGTTAGGGATTCCGAGTAATGAAGAGCCAGTCGCCAAAAGAGTCCACCGTACGTGACGAAACGACGAGCATGAGGTCGCGAGAGAATCGCCGCTAAGTTCATACGATAGATAGACTGGACATTCGGGTCTTGACGAAGCAAAGGCGGTAACTGGCAGGACAGGGGTGGGAGGATCGGTGCGGGAGCTGTGGGTGTCAATATCCGGAATGAGAACCCTCCAGCAAGGAGATGAGGGATAACGCCAGACACTGGGCTGTCGGGGTGTTCAAGAAGCCACCAGCGGACGCAGCATTCGGATCGAGCGGGAATGCGAAGAACACCGGTGGGGACATTGAATGGATCCATCGTAGTGAGAGGAGCAGGGAGTGTCAGGTAATCCTGAGGGAATCGATCGAGCAACCACGCAAGAGGAGACAAGGTGGAATTGTTGACGACGTCCTTGTAAATTTTTAGATACGAACGAGGATAGAAAGTTGACGACGTACCATCAGGGTGTCTTGAGAATGATGCAACGATTCGGTCATTGCAACGCCAGGTTCAGTGACCCCATGATCACGAGAGCCATCTGGGATCGGGGCAGGTTCGGTGTCCTTGTGAAACATAAGATGGAAACAACGATCGAAAATCAAAGACCTACAACGAGGGGATGTGGAGAATGACGAACACGAACACCCTCGGGAATCGAAGGAGGTTCGACGTCCTTGTAGATCATGAGAAACGAACGATGATCAGAATTAGAGATGTACCATAGGAGACACTTGGGCCACAGGCGATGTACCACAAGACTGGGCGATCGAGACCTGAAATTTTATCAATGACGAGCTAAAGAAAATATTAGAAAACAAACTGGATCGGTAGCCGGGGCGTCAGCCGGAACATGCAGTTGACAAGTGGAAGATGCAGGTCCGATGTACTCAGTTGGAGAGAGAGACTGACGATCTGTGTGACGGTGATCAGGTGAATGTGAACGACGTCCAACCATATCCTAACGAAACAGATAGGTTAAATGGATGGATGGATAACGACAGCAAATAGACGTACATCGCGACGAACGGGACGCCCACGAGATGCAGGAGGGGTAACATCCCGACCAATGGGCCCGGAAAAATGTGGGTGAGGCGACAGGGATCCCGAACCCGAACGACGGAATGAACGACGGGGCGACCGCGAACGACGAAAAGGGGGCCCTGTGGGGCGAAGAGGAGACCGCGAGTGCCGATACGGACGACAAGGCGACCGCGAGCGACGAGGGGGGTAGTGAGGTCGCGAATGATGGTGGGGTCGACGAGGATATGGCGTGGAGCGTGAACGACGTCGAGGGGAGCGAGAACGACGTCGAGGAGAGCGAGAACGACGTCGAGGGGAGCGTGAACGAAGGATCCTTTCACAACCACTTGGCCTTGGAAGGCATGGAACAGGTTGCTGAGACGCCGACGGTCGAGGAAGCGGGGCCGGGATTGTTGACGTCTCATCGTCACTACGAGTGAACGGAGTAGACAGTGGCGGAGGTATGTAGGATGACTGGGCCGACGACAAGGGTCCGTGCATGAAAGGCGTGTCCGGGATTGGGTTTGTATCAGAAAAGCCTTCATCGTCCGTCGGTTCCTCATACAAGTCGAGAATATCGACTATGCCTGTAGGGAGTTTGTGTACAGAGGTGTCCCCGTTCCGGTCCAGTCGGCCGAACATGTTCTTGGTCACTTGCTTGAAGCGATTTTTGTACTTCAAGAAAGAGCGCCTCTTCCCTGGTTGTACCGAGACGGGTCCAGGAGGACCGACCTGACGTGCTGCTTGGCGCTGCCCGCGAGTCCTGGCCTTGGATGTCCTACGAGCGGACATGGCATCGCGGTGCGCTTTCTCCAGTCCACCATCCCGGTCTTTGGCGTTGATCAGTTCAGGTGGGAATGAACTAGGAACGTCACGACGATAGATATAATAAACCGGGACGTGATGCTCGACAAAGTTGAGGAGCTCCTGAAAGGTCGTAGTCTCGAGGTCGAGGACTACACCGCGAAGCTCATGACGCGACCAGGATAGGACATCGTCGAGGGGGGACGGATCGAGGGATTCACGGTGGTTGTATGAGCAAAAGACGTAAAGACCGACAAGGTCCAGGGCTTCGAACCCAGCAAGACCGATCGTTTCTTCAACGCTCCTTACGTCTTGCTTAGTCTGTAGGAGATCGGCTCTGGGTAGAGGAGGGAGAGTGAGTTTACGCTCGGACAGCCAAGGGAAGAGTCGAGTAATCTGTTCATGAGCCATCGAGAGTTTCGCGACGGAACGAGCGATGGAAGGGAATGCTTCCTCCGTGAGCCGGAACGGTGCGCAACGAGTGACCATCCGATAGGCTTCGTACCGAAACAGCCGCAAGTTGATCCAACGAAAGTCTTCGGGAGTTTCACTGTTGGTTCTTGGGATGTACGGTCTCCAAGGGCGGGTTGGGTCGGGATAATCTGGCGACTCTGTCCACAACTTCAAGTGCTCCTGTTGATGGATGCTAAGCCCATGATTAGGATACGTGCCGTCAAGAGACACAACGATGTCGTCCGTGCCAAAATGCTTGAAGAAGACCGGGGAAAACTTGCGTTGTGAGCAGAGGTGTTGAAGTTGAGCGGGAGAGATCATGCTGTATGGATATATAGCACGCGTCGAATACGTGACGCGACAAGATGAACAGTTGTGGTCTAGGCATACAATAAAACTCCGACGATACAGTACCGATCACGAGACCTGCCGCCCTGCTGATCACGAAATTGATCACGTTGCGGATGAAATCACAATCAGAGTTGATAGAACCGAGACGGGACATACATACAGAGAAGTGCGATACTACGACGACATGAACAAGGTTAGGTCTTCGTCGCCAGTGGAAGAATCGGAATTGAACGTGGTCTCGAGATCATGGAAGAGAGTAAAACTTTCGACAGACAAGTAATCCCTGCCACACAGTATATTAGGTTAGGCGAGGGCGAAGACGAACGACAACTTACATGGACCGGTCAACCATTTGCCTCGCCATGGATAAAAGATTCTCGGCTGATTTGGCGAGACTGATGAAACCGTGCTGAAGGTCCAGGAGGGTACCGTAAAACGCATCCCATTGGTTGTCCACGTGTCGTGCGTAGTCATAACCCGAAAGATCGGGTAGAGAAAGCGAGAGCACTTCGTCGACATGACCCTGGATCTGACGAAGTGCGTGGGCGATCGAAAAGTCAAGAGACCGGAGGGTATCTCCCTGCGAGGAGTGGTCCAATGACACGGAAACGATGTGACCAAACGAAAGATGATGAAAAGATGATCGTATGATTTTGGAAAAATCATGGAGCAGCGAATCTAGATGGATGAGTAGACATGCGATCCGGTCAAAATGGGAGTAGACCACGAGAGTGATGCGCGAGACGGGAGAGAGGTCGAAGGAGGCATAAGGAAGGTCGCGCAAAGAGTCGATGGATATGTTGAATACACCGAACCGTCGCAAAATTTGGCCAACCCCGATACCGAAGTCAGCAAGGGAACGGTGACAACTTGAAAAGGCATCCTCCAATTGAGTAGCCTGCAAGACGCGTCAATGACAGTAAAACGAGAGCGAAACACGCGTGCCTGTATAACAAAGTGTTCGCGGAGCGACATGGAGGCAAGACGATGGGGTGGAGGGACTTGGGACATTCAGAGAGGCCTCCCAAGAGGTATTTAAGCCTGCATGTGATTCGACGCGTGGCACTTGAGTCACGGTAACAAATTCCACGGTAGTTTGACGCTGGGCATCGGCCGGTGATCGAGAAAACGATAGACTGAACAGTTCATCCTCTTCTGTTGTCGACGAAATCGATTCTGCGAAAGAACGAACCGATCGTAGGATCCAAGACTCCCTCGGCGGCATGCGGGCCTGATGACACTCGTGGCGCACGGGAGATAACCCACAACTATAAAATGCTGAGGCCCCCGGAATGACAGAACGTGAGGGATTCCAGGTAAGTTTATAGAGACATCGGCACGGATGATCCGTTTTAGGATCTTGGCGCCCGCTTTTCCAAGGTAAGTGCGATAAGGGAAACTTCCAGTTCCTAGAGCAAACAAGTAGGATCCGGGAACCACTATACGATGCTCGGAAACGTATGAAAGAAGCAGTTATTACTGCCGGACAACAAATGAGGGCGACAGAAAAGAAGTTCCAAGGTACAGCGGTACTTCTATCTGATGATAAATATACCCACCCCGAAATGGCACAGTACACGCTTGAACGGGTCATCAAAGCTCCCCAAAGTTGTCCTTGTACCATTGAAGCGCGACGCTATTGGCCACGATCTAGCAAAGGTCAACTGTGGACGACGGCACGATATGAAAACAACCTTTTTACGAGAAAAGTTTTTCACTTGCATGCCAGTCATGGTGCGAGCACGAGAAAGTGCAACATAGGCCTGGCCTATGACAATTGTTAGTAAAAACAAGTGAGCAAATAAGAACGCTTTCCTTGGGAAAATACGCGAGAAAGATCGACAACGACCTTCTCAAACGAGTGACCTTGGCTTTTGTGAATCGTAATAGCCCATGCCAAGGCTAACGGGATCTGCGCATTGTTAATCGCAGATATTAACGCAGGTAACATCTCGTACCTGGACGCGTTTAACAGCAGCCTCGCCGCTTAATTCCACTCGGAATTCCATCGGAAGAATAAGAACGTGTTCGGAGTGATTGCAAATGAAGAACTCGACAAGAGGGAAAACCTTCGAAGTATCAGACGGGTTATCGGCGGTATCCGAGTAGGACGCAGGAATGCCTTGCTCGGTGACCTGGATATTGCGCACAAAACCGATTTTCTTCTGATACGAGCAGTCCCCTGTCGCTCCTTTATAAGTGTAGAAGCCTTGCACTACGCCAACGGTACCATTGGTGAGCCCATCGTCGATGTTTCGCACAAGCATGACCTGGGCACCGATCTTCAACTTGAGGGAAGAATCGACCGGCAAGGTCCCAAAGAGATGCTCTGTTTTCTTGTTTTTGGACCAATCGCAGGACTTGAACAGGACTGGAGAAGACGTGATGGATGAGAGGCGACCTTTATTGAAATCCCCTGTCTCTTGACGAGTGGAGAATAAATAGACCGGTTGGCATTGAGGTAAAAAGTCTTTTGGGATAGGTCGGGACAAACTACAGAACAGCTTGGCGGTCTCGTCGTCCAAGTCTGCGATACGGCACCGATTAAGCGCACGAATGAAGTCTAGTAGATGGTAATGATGAGTGACAGAATTGGGGACGACAATGAAACAGACACCTTGATCGTGTTGTCTGTGTATAGTTTTTAACAGAACCTGCGATTTTATCACGGACGCCCATGATTTAGATTGAAATGCGAATGACGCTGGTCCTCCGGAAACAACCGGGGGTAGCTGTAAAAAATCACCTGAAAGGACGAGCTACTACATGTTAGAAATAAACTTGTTTCGTTGAATAGCTCCTGCCTGTAAACCGCCGAATGGCACATCCTGACCGCGAATCTCCCGAGCAACAGCCTCCAGAATGTCGAACTTGGACGCCTCGAGGATCGACGCTACGTCATCAAAAAGCACAGCGCGAGGGAAAAGGAAGAGGAAAGATGAATGAGAATAGATATTCAGAACGAAGGCGTGGACCTACCTTCATCGCAAATGAGAGCCTTGGTCTCGTTCCATCTCTGAACGGACTGTGGGCTCGACTTGATTCGCTTCATGGCATCCGCTAACGTTGCCTCCGATCCAGTCAGCCCGGCCCAAGAATAGATCGTTTGCCCTGACAGCGCTCAACTCGCGAAATATGAGAAAGAGGGAGCGTACCATTGATCCTGCTGCCAGCCATGCCAGTGGTTGCTGTGACAGCGACCATATAGGCATACCCAAACTTTTGTTGCAGGGCGTCGATAACAACTCGGAGTAGATATGACTTGCCGCATCCTAATACAAAGTTTAAGCTGGACACGATGACCATGGCAGACTAACCTCCGGCTCCAGTGATTAAGACACTTTCCCCGGCAAGTACTTTCTCGAGAATCGAGTGTTGTTGTTCGTCAAGCATACTGACGTCGATCTTTCGCTTCTCGACGACGGCTGAGAAAAAGTGACGAGCAGAAGGTTGAGCGACGGGAGCTTGTCGACGTTTCGTTCTTTCAGGGGCCATGTTATTTAGAATGTACGTTTTATGAACACAAAGGACAAGGGAGAAAGGTTAAACCTAAAAAGAAATCAAAAAGGGCGCGCCGCGACTGTCTTTAATCACGTGAAAAAAAAAACTTATACAGTAAAGAAGACTGGATCGAGAGTATCAACCGAAGGAAATCGTAAGAGAGGGGCGACCGCGACACCCAACACACGCATGACTGTACGACGATAAAATATGACGAGAGCACGACTATAGTCCGTGAAACACCATTTATCCAAACCCGAAAGGTCCTTGTTCCAATCAATACGCTCCAGATCGTTTTCGCGTGGCCAGGAGGAAAGGAGATCGCGAAAACGAGAATACCATGGGACAGCTAGCTTCCAATTCGAAGTGGATTCCCAGCTAGTATCATGCCACGGGAAGGCGACTTTCTGAATGTCCCAGGACAAGCGAAACAAGTCCTGACGCGCTTTGAAACGAGTACAACGATCTTCAAGCGACATGCAGTCAATATGGACGACGAAGTCGTCCGTTTCCTCGAACTGCAACTTGTGGTTCGTCAGCGCAAGGTCGTACACAACCAGGTTGCAGAGGGTCTTGCTTTGAAAGTCCTTGAGCTCTAATCGACGGCCAGGAGAGAGGAGAGGAGACAAGTCGTCGGAGAGAGAATAGTACGCGTCAGGAGGATTGTCGTGTTCCTCCTCCAATTCTTCTTCTGAAAAACCGAGTAGCTGAGAAGCACCGTGACGCCAGAACACGCGATGATCATAATCAGATTGAGGGGGCCAACTGTTCTTCCGCCACCAGTGTCCTGACAAAACATCCCGCCATGTCTGGGTGTGGAGATGGAAAGGGGAGGGAGGGGCATTCTTGTTTGTTGTGGTGACGAGTTGCGAAGAATGGTTGACGCGGTAATCTTGATAGCGAAGCAACCAGATACGGCGCATACAAACCCAGGTAAAGCATACTTTCGCGCGTTTTTCGTCGGATTGAACGTTGGACAAGAGGTGAACAGGTGGAACAGTATATGTGAAGTGCGCGCCGTGAGACGGAACAGGGGAATCGAGCTCTGTATATCGAGGAAGACCATCCTGGATGGCATGGTAATGCCAAAAATAATCCCAGTCGCAACCCCAAGAAGGCCATTCTTCACGAATCCTCTTCGTTTGGCGACGCCAATCACTGTCTTGGGGTTTGGGTTTGCGAGGTACGGGAGACTTGAGTGCTTAACAGAAGGTCAGTCGAGGAGGAGATAACGAGGCATGTGGAACACTCACCTCCACCAGTAACGATGGCGGAGTCTATGAGCAAACGTCGATCAAAGGACATTGCATCAAGGCGAGGGCCATAACCGCGAGCAGCACGCTCAAAGGCAAGGACATCCGAGCGGTCGACGTGAGGAGGGTAAAACATAAGAGGTTTACTATGCAAAAGTTTGCCCTTTACGATATCCCTGTGATGTCGGGTGGCATTGATGTCGGCCCATGTACGGAACTCGCATAGAGAATTAAGCTCGGTTATGCGAACGTATCGGGAGGTGGGTAATTCAGAAGACGATAAACCGGTAACACAAAAAACGGGAACACCCCGAGACGAGAGGTATTCGAAATCGGTCGACGAGGTGACATAGGCGCCACGGAAACATTGACGGAGGGGTTCCTCGTCCTTCAAAGAGCGTCCAAGGATCATATTCCCCCATATGAGGAATGCCTGTATCTCGGCGACAAACCGCTGAAGCCCGCGAGTGTACTCCACAGCATCACGATACGACATGATGTTGTGGGTTATGATAAACAGCGTGTCCTCGGCACGTCCGATAGCAATTGTGGGAGCCTTGTAAGGACCGGGATGAGTCGTTTTCAGCTCGTCATACAAACGGAGAACACGGCATCGATAAGAATAAATCTCCTCCTTCCACGTGTCAACAACGGTCCGTTTGATGTAACCGCGACGAGGTAGAGGTGGGTAGCGATAAAAGTCGCTGTCCTTGAATCGATGACAAGTGACAGAACGTGGTAAGCGAAAGCAGTCGTGGCCGTCAACGAGGACAAAAGCAAGGTGGGGATGTTCATGGTCGTATGGCTGAGGTAGTAGAGTAATCTCGTGTGGACCCCATGATCCATCGGCACGGGGAAAGGGGGGCTCGTTGTCGGAAACGGGACAAGGAATATAGGGCGCATTCTTGGCGAGGACAATAGTGCCATCGGCCAAAGTAGACCATTTGTCGAAGTCGATATCTTTCAACAGAGCTAGAAGGGGTCAGAGCCAAGGTTCTACGAGAGAAACGAAGACTTACATGTAACCATGTTGATACTCTCTGCGATATGTGGACTGGCCTCGTGAAAGAACTGAAAGAAGAGGTTTGTCAACAACGCGAAACAACATTCGTGGTCAAAACACTTGCCATATTCATACATTGTGTCCCACGCCATGAAAAGATTCCAGTGGCATGCAGGACCACAAATCTCGCGACGGAGAAAAATATGATGTAGGATAATTAAAAGAAACAGATGGCGTACACGCCAGTGCACGAAAAATAGATGCACTAACGGATGACGTCCACGCCATGCGAAGAAGAGCGACATTCATGCCGCGAAAAGACTATGGACTAAGGAGGACGTTCACGCCATCAATAAACTAATATTAAGAGGCTGGGATCCGGACCTGCCTGCCACATGAGAGGACCGCAGTCGGGCTCTTGTGTAGGGACGAGCAATGTCGAAGCTATAAAACAGCGAGGAAAAGATAAAAAAGGCGTAAGATTTCGAGACGAACGAAAGGTGGGCGCACCTAGCGCGCCTCTGTGCGCAACCCTACCGAGCAGTCATGTCTTGGGCATGCGAAGTTGGAAGATGCGCATTCTAGAAATGCCCAGCGTAATGTATCGAGATCAAGTCGACAACGCACCTAGAGCGGCTCGGAGAGGGCATTGATATCAATAATTACACGCGACGAGTAGGTGGTGACAAGAGGAACAAGTGTTAGCCGTACCAAACATAAACAAATGAAGTGAAGAGTTATCAGTATACATCGTAATCAGTGGATAATGAGTTAGGGTTACGAGTAATTGCCACAAGCAATACCTATGATAGTCCGTATAGACTTACTTATGTATAAGGGCCCATGGTAATTAAAGTGCTACACGAACATTCATTATCAGAATGTGGTTCTGGATCATTTGTACCGTAATCAGTGTATATTAAGTACTGATCAGTAGCGTGATCAGTAATCGCCAGCAGGCAAATGAGTGAGTATGATAGCCTACCGCTTTTCCATGTTCAAACATAAGCAGAAACCGATTATTCATACGTGTCTAGTTCTGCAGATCCAAAAGAGCAGGGAAGAAATAAAATTATTCTCCAGGAACGCGACAATAATGGTCAGTGAAAGATATATTATATGCACCAGCATCCGTAGCATAACCCATGTGCGCGACAGAACTTATGGGGATCGACTACTCAATTTATACCGGCCTCGTTGTTTGGACTTCTTGGCAAGGCATTTTGTGTTGCTCGGGGTGACGGACCATGGCATAAAGGGGTAAGTTCAATTCTACCACGACGGCAATGTACAACTTACTGCAGTCGGGATCGGAGCAATGATTCATAGGATTTCTTAGCATTCGTTGTTGAAGTAGCGTGAGAGTTGGGTGTGGTAGAGGCTGTCGAATGAGGAAAAGTGACTGCCGATGGTAAACGAGGCGACGGGCAGTATGCGGAATGGACCTGGCCAGGCGGTAAAAAAGGGGGAGCCGGTCAGTGCAGACGTCAAAAGGGTCAAAAGCTTCCACTAGATCACCAAGTTATATATAGACACTGCCAGTGATCGGTTTGTCGACAATTTCCACCACCCCCTTGCGAGCCTTTGTGTGGTCGCGGACGAGATAGAACGTCTGCATCTTGGTGAGGATAAGGGAGGACCCTGCAACAAGCCCCAGGAACGGATAGCCAGGTTGTCCGGCGACATCATGCGTTGTTCGAACGGTGCATAGCATTGGGCTTGAATCCATTCGACAGCGAGACTAACGTGTCTGTACTTTGTAGATATGAAGACGATAATAAAGATCAGTTTACAAACCTGATCAGTGAAGGCACGGCGAGTAAGAGGGATATCGAGTGTGGTTCGGCATCGGGTGGGGCAATTGATCCTGCCAGCGATTCCTTATGACACCTGGCGAGAGCGTCAAGAACACGACGAACAGAATGTATGGAAACGAACCGTGCATATCGATTGGCTTATTACGAGGGACCGAAGTGGACGTGGTCGCAGAGCTCAAAGCAGCTGGTATCGTCGAAATTACGGACCATGACTGGATGACCAACTTGCAGATATCAACGACAAGATCAAACGGGTGCATGAACGAACTTCCAGACTCCGTCAGAGGGAACAACGCGATGAAACGAACATACACTGTGTGCTCCGAAAAGAGATTAGTGTTGTTTCTTTCCAGACTGAGAGCGATTGTTCTGGTTGTCGGACTGGGCGAGGAGCATAAGGCAGAGGCGTGCTACCTGGGAGCGTGCACGGCGGGAAACGGACCGGTTTCAAGTGCGGAGGCAGCTGCAAAATGAGGAAACCTAGCGCAGAGTATCGGAATATATGAAGCGGGGAATGCCTAGAGCGCCTGCGTCCACAAAGCTACCGAGAAGGTGGTGATTCGTTGACATACATGCCACGGAGGGCAGAAAGAAAACACGGTATCCACGTCACTGCAAGCGATTCGATGGCGTACACGTCATCAACAGCAACAATATCAGGATGGAAGGGAAGAAACGACGTTGACGTCGCTGAAGACAAGCTGTTGATTTGGTGACGTTCACGCCATCGAAAAGAAAAGGCGACTGCCAATAGAACGGTGGATCGGGCGTACCTAATGGATAACCCATCATGAGGTGTACAAAAGATACTGACAAGAGTGCACAAACAGCCTTGATCAATGGGACCAGTAAGTGACCAGTATCACGCGTTACAGTAATCAGTACCTGATACGCGTCTGCATCTCTCCCTCAAATAATTTTGTTCGGGATAGACAACGAAAGGAGTAGTAGTCAGTACGCAACACTAAACCACTGCTAGTCGAGGTTGCGTTGATGGTGATCATAAACAGCAGGAGTCGATGTACCCACGAGTAACTACCTGTTCTGCAGTGATTTATGAGTGGTAGGTGAACAACGAACCTTGAACTATTCTGAAAAGGCGAGAGTTCCAGACTATACTATACAGAGGATTGAAACGAATGACGGGAATAAGCTCGTAATGGATACAGCTGAGCTTCGAAGAGAAACATACTAATCATGGTGAAAGGAGTGAGCACGATACGATAAAAACAATGCCGATGACAATGGCATTGAGCATGACGCAAACAACATTACTGATTACTCTGTCAGATTAGGACCCAATCCGAGCTCATGCTTTCTCCTGAAGAAGGGTTAGATCATAACAGCACGCTACGAGGGACTCACGCCAAAAGTTTCTTGAGATGAGGGTATGCTTCGAGTCGGTTGACATCGAGTCGCTCAACCTTTTCCGCAAGCTTCATTGTGCCTTCCATGTAGTGGAGAGCGTTCCACTTTGCTCGGACATTGTTCAGGTACCAGTAGTCTCCGGGCTTCATCATGACTGCAATCATCCTTGCATCGTCCCACATTTCACATTGCAAAACATATCCGCATAGCTGAGGCGGACACCAGGTGGCCTTCATGGGGTAAAGCAGAGGATTAGATGTGTAGTCGGTAACATATACGGTGGTTGCATTGCTGTGGTTATCAAATTTTGCGAGCACCTTGAATCGACATGATGAGGACGAACTCGAGTACTAGGGTATCACCCGCTTACCTCGACGGTACAATCGAAGAATCCGCTTGGAGGAAGATCGGGGGAAGACTCAATGACCAGTAGGTGACGCCTGTGGACCGCCAACGGCGCGTGTTCCTTGTGCTGCTTCCACCATTCTCCAATTTTCCGACAACGTTGGAGCTCAGTGCCATCATGAGAGATTTTGCAGTATGGGGGAGATCCATGGCCCGTGGCATCTCTGCTTTCGGGTTCCAGAGAACATGCAACAGGATCATATACCGCCCAACGAAGCTTCTCGGAGTAACCGATCAGGGACAAAGTCCCGTTGAAATCAATAGCCTACGGAAGACATAAATGCAGCGAGCACAAGCATTGAGATGATAGGCATACTTTGAGTTTATGGAGAATGACGACGTCACCCTCCTCCACTTGCGGAAGCCATTCTGCGTGCGTCTTTTGAAAACAGTTTACTGTGATTCTTTGCCGTGCAGAACCGACGATGGATGGATCGAGGAGGGCCAAGGTTCGGCTCCATTCTGGTAGAAGGCGTAAGGGTTAGGCGTGAGGAAAGAGTCATGGACTAACCGTTGGTACTTGTCCTTTTTGCCGGACTTATAAAGGTAACGATTCCGATAACGTTGATGAGGGATGGTCCCGTTTTGAGGTCATTGAGGGTAGTGTAAATATTGTCCTAGCAAGTCAGTCAGGACACAAGTGCGATGATCGACTGATGAGCTTACCACTTCTGTACGCCCACTTCCTCCTGCAAGCTCGATCCCAGTACCAGGGTTACGACCGTCAGGCGTTCCCTTAAGGCCGGTCGAGGATTGAGCTTGTGTCACATCAACTGAGCGCAATTCGTCGAGTCTGCGTTTCTTACGAGTCCCAGTTCCCGAGGAGCGAGTGAGTCTCTTGTTAGCGGACTGCTGATGAGGCAGTCGCACAGACTGAGCAAAATGCGACGCTGGAATGAAGGATACAAGAGCTGTGTCTTGGGCTCGGCAAATATCCGTTGGTGGGGAGGTATGCATGGACGATTTTGATGGCCCAATTGCCATGGTATCTGAATCGGTTGTAACTGTGCCTGGATTGAACCAATCGTCTGCATCGCCTGCGTAGTCAGAAAGAGGCATCAGTTTATGAACTCTATATGCGCATACACTCACCCTCCCGCGTGTCGATGAGCTTTCCCGTGTTATTACCATTCAGATATTTGAAAACCACACCGTGTGGAAATTGAAGAACAATCGGCAAGGAATGCGGGACGTTGGATTCCTTGCGCTGATCCACCCTCACCCCTTTAAGGGAAAGGGAGATACATTCTTGCGGTCGAAATACCATACCACCTTGATGAGGAATTTCCACTTCGAAACGGTAGCGGTTGGACTCTTGAAGCACCTCGAGAATGACTCGGTGCACCTTCTGTCGAGGAGGCCAAAGCATAAAGATCTTGCCCTCGACATACCCTGAATCGTCATCTCTGAGATGTAAGAGGTCCTCAACGTTTCGTTTGCAAGAAAAGTGGTTCAACATGGCCGGTGTTTGGGAGTTGTCACAGAGTTGATGAACGGTGGCGTAGTCTCCGGATGAGTCGCTATAGGCAGCCACATTGTGGGGTAGCATATATGGATGGTGAGAAGCTTGGGCTATGTTTACCACGGGCAGAAAGCAAGAGGAACATTGTCTGCAGGAGAACAGTAAACATTGGCCAACAATGCCGTAATACAGCTTAGGTACAAACAGATCACACTGGTGTATAACCCGTCTACGAATGGAATTTCATAAGCCTGGCTATGGAGCAAACATTAAACACGCTATAGTCAAATTCGAGTGATGTGGATAGCAGATGCGAGAAGATCAAGGTGATCATCTATACCACGGGTAGACTAACGTGCAGACGTCTACGTCATGCAGTGAGACAAGAATATCAGAACGACGTCCACGCCGCTGCGGGAAGAGGGAAAAGGGAAGCAGTCCGATGTTGTATACACCATGCAAAAACCCGCCAAGACCGTACAGAACAAAGGGCAGATAAAAAGGGCGGCGTTCGCGAAGAAAACGGGATTCGAACGTGACATGACACACGAGAGGACCAACAGTCAGGCTCGCATGTAGGAACAGGCTGGGAGTCGAGCAGGCTGTAAAACCAGGAAACCCAACCCAGAGTTTTAGAATAAATGGAGGGAGGCATACCTAGAGCGTCTCCGTGTGCAATTCTGCGGAGAAGAGGGTGGCGATTTGTTGATATACACGCCGTGGATAACAGGAAGAATGGAAAGAAAGTGAGAACACGACGTGCATGTCGCTGCAGAGCGAGGATGAAGGAAAGTGATTGGATGGCGTACACGCCATCAAGAGCAACAACAGAGGGGTGGAAAGGAAGAAACGACGTTGACGTCGCTGAGGACAATTTAAAGCAACTAAGACAGACAATTTGGTGACGTTCGCGCCATCGAAGGAATAGAATGGTGGATCGGGGCGTACCTAACGCATAGCTCACTATGATGGGTACAAAACGATACTGAGGAGAGTGGCAATGGGGAATACAAGCTCGACAGCGACTCGGACGTGTTGTTGTTCCCGTGGGAATTGGTTGCCGTATGATGTAATATTGATCCGATCACGTGTTAAGTAGAGTAAACAAGTCAGTAGGTGACCAGTATCACGCGTTACGGTAATCAGTACTGAGGAACTTAACCATTGTGGCGCTCGAGTCGAATGGGAATACACTCTTTGCATTAGAAATAACGACACCGAATACACAACGTATGGCTGCCCGGACCGTTACCAAGACCGAGTTACCGCCCACTCAGTTTCTTCACCCACAGCTACGTGCGCACTCGGTCGCATTCCAAAGGTCCATCACAAATTGAGAGCCGCACTGAGTGATGAAATAGTATCAGTGATACTATAACCGGACTAGGACAGAGGTAGATCATACGTACATTGCATGATCGAAATCCCAGAGCATGGTTTGCGGTCAGAGAAGTCTTTTGGTCGAATAAACCACCATGTCGTCGGCCTCTGAAGGTACAGGGCTAGGAGAAGAGGATGAGAAAGGCTAACCGTGGGAGCAAAATTACAGACCTCAAATTATCATACACCACAATGACGACATGGAGGTAGTTAGGGCTCGGGTAAACAGAAACTGGACCCCGAAGCCAATGAGCATATGCTTCGCGCGACTGGAAATCTGGGAGCTCGATACGTAGCCGAGAGGTGGTGTAGGTGAAAACGTGATTCCTTGTCGGAATGTCGTTCCATAGCATAAACGCGAGAGCAGAAGGATTGGGCCCATATACGCAGGTTTCGTGGCCGTCCAGGTACGCGTAGGGCTCGGCACACGACCGACATACCCACCGTCCACCACCACCAGATTTGCTGCTGCGCAGAGATGCTCTGAGCTCGGAAGAAAATACGGAGACATCAGACGTCAGGTGGATGAGCCTCCAAGAGCAGTGCTCCGGTTGGCAGTAATAAAGATCGACCTCGTCCCACTGGCCTTCGCACTCATGACTGAGCATCACCTGGATGGGACGAGATAGTGACACACAACGCACGATCCAGAGGACCGGGGAAGGGTATCGTAGACCTTCCATGCGAGCGCTCCAATGGTGAGGTCAAGGTCACAGTGGCTATATAAAAAATCGACAAGAGTTTATTGGCTAACCTCGTATGTTTCCCTTGGCAAGTGTCTCGTAAATGATGGTAAAGGGCCAACACCGTGATCAGTAGAGTGAATGTAACGTACGCGGGAAACGAATATTTATAGTACACGAAAGCAGTACCATGGAATACGAAGAGAACCGTCATACGTCTATTACTTTCCTAGCCACTTCTGAAGGCCATCGAGCCAAGGGAAGTCTTCTCCAGGATCGCGACATGTACCTTGGGAGAAATATGGATGATTATCGTTGATATCCCCGTGACCCATGTACGCGAAAAGGTCTCGTGCAATGTCCAGGCCGCGTTGCATCGATCCAGTCACACGAGCTTCTTGAGTAGGCATTCTATATCCTTGAGGTTGGAGGAGCATCAGACATAGAGCGGTAAGGGAACGACTTTTCAGTTCTACCATAATTAGATGCAGTAACAAACGGGCGGCAAGTGTAACTTACTGCGGGTGGGATCGGAACGAGGGAGACCAATGGCCATCTGGACGAGCGTTTCGAATGCGTGGTGGTGAACCTGGTTCGTAAGGGATCCCTTGCGTTCGTAGTCAAAATAACGTGACAGTTCAGTTAGGTGGAGACTGTCGAAGGAATAAAAGTGACCGCCGATGGTAAACGAGGCGACAGGCGTGTACACGGAATGGACCTGGCCAGGTGGTTGGATCCTAAAGAGAGTTGGTCGGCGCAAGCGTCAAAGGAGTCAAGGGCTTACATTAAATCACCAGGATATAGATAAACACTCTCGACGTCGATCTCGGGGTGCTCAGTTTCATCGGTAGTGATGAGTCTGTCGATAATCTCCAAAATCTCCTTACGGGTCTTTGTGCGATCACGGACAAAATAGAATGTCCAAATCTTGAGACCACACATTCCAAGCGCATAGGTAACTTCACCATCTGCGTCTTGGTGAGGATAAGTGAGTACCCCGGCTTGATGCACCAAACCCCAGGACCGAACAGATAGATTATCTGCCGATACCTTGCGTTTCAAAAAGGGGGCGTCGCGTTGAGTTTGGCTCCATCCAATGGCGAGACCGTCATCAAGCATACTGCATTTACATGGTAAGTATCAAGAGAAGATGAGAGCGAGCTATATACCTGATAGATGGAGGCATGGCGCGGTGAGTAAGAGGGATATCGAGAGAAAACCGGCATTGGTTGGGGTCATTGATCCCGGCGAGTAACTCGGACATGGTTCCACGAACATGAGGGTGTGCGAAATCAGCGACGCGCTTGCCAGCGTCTTGAGGGAGCGTCAAGGATGAGAGAGAATAATAGACAAAAACACACCATGCATATCGATTGCCATATTCCGTGATATACCCACGGAGCGAAGGAGCCCAAGCTCACTTAGCTCAAAGGAACCGTTATCTTCGAAATTACGGACGACGACCGGACGACCGACTGAAAGCGACTTGCGTATATCTACGACGAGATCGAATGGGCATTCGTACGAATTGACGTCCAGGAAGTCGACAAAGGAACTTCCTGGGACAGCCTGGGGGGACGAAGCAACGCGACGAACATACGCTTCATCGAGTTTAAGGAGATTGTCGTTGTTGCGTTCCAGAGTTGGTGCGATTGTACTGAGACCGCCGGGCCATTCAATGACTGTGGCAGATTCAGGGACTTGGACTCCGCGGACACCGGACACGAAATCGGTCTGTCGAACAGGAAGGGTAGGAGGACTTGACGACGAGCCACCTGGTGGGGTGTGTGGAGCAGAGAATGGACTATCCTGAAGCGCGGGATCGATGGGAATGGAGGAAAGACCCGCTTGGAGCGCGGGGTCGATGGGAATGGCGGAAAGCCCACCCTCGAGTGCAGGGTTGATAGAACCGGTCGGAGCGTCTTGAGAGGGAGCGAGAAATCCTGTATGGCGTTGGCGATAAGATTTCTGCGCAGCGCGTCTCTTCTCCCTATATGCCTCAAGTGCCACCGGATCACTTGAACTAACGTTAGTAAAGTCCTTGATACTTTCATTTACGTACGCCTTGAGTCTTTCCATCTTCAGTTCATATGCTCTCTTGTTAGCAGCCGACCGGTCCTGAAGAAAGAACGTTAGTTAGGTCGCGATGATGCAAGGTATTGGCTTACCCTAGGCATTGTGGGTGGTAAGAGGTGAACAGTTTTGAAGGTCCGACAAACGAGACGCGACTGCCACAAAAGAAGCTGACGAGTGGAGGAAAAAGAGGTGGATATAGACGAAAAGAGTGGCGAGAGGTGTGCATACAGGGTGCGACGAGTAGTGCATGTGAATGAAGAACATAAGCGAAGTGGAATAGTTACGAAGGTGCATCCGACAAAGCCGTCAACAGATTGGTGCATTGACGAATCGAACGGAAAGTTTTAGATACACATGATGACATCACTATCGATGCTACTACAGTACTAATCACGATACTGATCACAGTGCTGAATCAGAAAGACGACGGGTGACATATTTGCTATCGAAAGAACAGGAAGAGAAAGAAATGACGATGTCCATGTCACTGCAAAAAAAGAAAAAGGGGGTGATTAAACAGCATATACGCCATCGCTGCAGAACAGGATAGAGGGGCAGTTCGGTGGCGTACACGCCATCCGAATCTAGATTGAACGAAGAAAATGAAAAAGAAGGCGTTCACGTCTGTAGTTCAAGCAAAGATATCTTCTGATCCGTATCGAGGGGCGCCATTGTTGGCGAAGAAAGACAAAGTGGCATTGGGTAACAAAATTTATACAGATGACGACGTTCACGACGCCATGGAGAGGAAACCAAGAGAGAGGGTGGGATCCGAACGCGCCCTGATGCGCGAGAGGACTGACAGTCAGGCTCACGTGTAGTAAGGGGTGAAAAGTGAACGCTAGAACAAAGAGAAAAAGGAGGAAAACACCACAGCAGCGCATCGAGACGAATCGGCGGAGAGCGCACCTAGAGCGCCATTCTACGCAACACTACACGTCGTCGCAGAGAAAGAGGTAATACGGATGATTCGGTGACGTACATGATAGAGAGAAAGGACGACGTTCACGTCGGTGGCTCTTGCTGAGATGCGCCGAAATGGTGGAGATGAAGGAAGATAGTTGCAGAAAGACGGATGAGGAGAGTGGTTCAATGGCGTACACGCCATACACACTGGACGGAATGGAAGAAAGTAAATTTGGCGACGTTCACGTCGCCACGCAGAACTGGTCTGTAGCCAAGAAGGGTCGATACGATGACGATCGAATTTGGTATACACAAATACAAATAAACCGGCGCGGGAATCAGTAGGTAGTAAGTACTAGTCAGTGCCCTTACTAGTGATCAGTACGTGATCAGTACGAAATCAGTACCATGACCAGTACATATTGGTATGTGAGTCGTACAACATGCGACAGTAGTGACCAAGGGTTTTCGTCTCAGTAATGGGCGAAAAAGTGGATATTAATACCGTGGAACTAGAAGCTATCCGAGAGCGGGAAAAACATTTTTATCATACAAGTGCCAATAAAGACCGATGACCAAAATTAAAAGAGGGACCTTTTCAACACGTACGGCCAACACATCTACATAAATGTCCATAGACAGACCAGTCTGGGGTATTTCAAGCGAAAACGTACGGACCAAAATATGCAGAACGAGTTCAAGGGTTGGAGGGTGGTTCCATAAGAAAAATGCTACAGTAGAGACGACATCAGGATAGCGGCAAACAGTATGAGAATCCCGATTTTCATGGTATTGATCCAGCGAAAGAAAGCAGAAAGTACAGAGCGGGAGGTTCTTGTTGCGCAAGAGCCCGACAAATGTTTCATGCGCTTTGCGGTCAGGTTCTAAAGTTCGACAAGGGGAGTCGAGAGGATGAACATCACCGTCTGGACGAGGATAGAAGATACAAATGGGACAATCCGTAATAGCGTACATCAAAAAATCTTCATAATGATGGAGCAATTCTTGCAGCGAGTATTTCGGAACAGTGTCGATTATCTTGTCGAGGAAAGGAAGGGGCTCATTAAGGGATGTTGCAAGGGATTCTGTCGATGCAGAGGAAAACGTTATACTGCTAGTAACGTTTCCATAAACATCTGAGGAAGCAGAAGCAACGGGGCGAGAAATTATTGACCGTGCACCTGTAAAAAGGGGAGGATTGAGGGCGTGATCACTGGAGAACCTGAGTAACCATGCATGAGCGCATATAAGCAGCATACAAGGACATACTTTGATTGAGAACGCTGATCGAGAGTTTTCCTTTCCTTGCGGGGGTAAGGAAAGGAACGCGAAGGAGGGATCTTCGGGCGTTGAACGGATGACTGGTGGGGAAACGAGCGGGAGCGAGGTACGGAAGAATCCGTATATGGGGAACAGTCAAGGGGGCGAACAGGAGGGGGAATCCCAGGTGGAACATGCGATACTGCAACATGAGGGTTGGGGACTACCGAGAGTGGGGGGAGATGTGATGGGGTAGTGGGATGCTGGGCAGGAGAAGTGGTCAGACGAAGAGAAGCGTCGTTTTGACGAGGACGATGGAGAGGAGAAATGGGAGCAACGTCGGGATCCTGAAAGCGCATATAGTCAACTTTAAATTAGAGTAAGAACACTGGACGTACTGATGCGAGGTGTTCTATTAGTTGGCGAGTCTGCGATAGTGAAATCTCAACGACGCGGATCGCAGTCTTGGCCTTCTTGATAAAGTCCTCCACTTCATTCATGGCGCTGCTGAGCTCAGAAATACGGCGGGAAAGCAAAACAGAAGGGGATATAGGGGGACTACTCCTGAGCAGGCGATGAATATGACCAGCGTGTAAAGCTGATACCGAAATTCTTACATGGCTATAGGCGAGAG
>JBBPRR010000370.1:0-25714 GCA_038093115.1 Hortiboletus flavorubellus
ACTCCCTGAAGACTAAGGGAAAAGATGAGGGCGAAATCCTTCAAGTCCTCCAGATGTGTTATGACGAATCTGAAGCCAACAAAGAGGAAGTCTCTGTTATTAACGTAGAACAGGATTTTTAAACCGGAAAGCTGCTTTGATGTCTTCTTCCCATATTCTCTGCCATGTAATTGTAGCCCCATGAAATGAACATACTCTTCGATTTCCTGTGAAGCTACAAGTCGGAAAGCAAATCGTCGTTACCACCGCCCTCATCGATTCCAGAGCTATCGGAAATTTTATCAACCTCGGACTCCTTTCCCATATGAATTACCCCATGCAATGCCTTCTTGAACCTCTAGAGGCCTACAATGTAGATGGCACTCTGAATAAAAAAGGCACTATCCTTTGGAGAGCTCGACTTTTGATCCACATTGGAAAATGACCTGAACCCATTGAGTTAATGGTGCTCTCCCTCGGCTGAAAACAAATCATACTTGGCATGCCTTGGCTACGTTCTCGTAATCCTCAAATCAACTGGTCCACTCATACTATTTCCCTTCCAAACAATATCTCTTCCTCTCCCTCCACTAAAGAACTTCCTCGACGATATCTTCTTTGACTCCTTGACCTGGACATTGACCATGAAATCTCCACCCTTTTTACTAAGAGATATCCAAATGGGGTCGGTGTGTCTCCTAGTGAGTATCTCCCCCAGAAGGGTGAAACCATCAACAAGGTGACACTATCCACCCAACTGGCCCAAGAAAACAAACCAGCCGAAATCTCTCTTCCCTCCTGATGCCACGACGTCGAAGATGTCTTCTCCGAGAAGACTTATGATCAACTTCCTCCCCATCGCCCTTTTGATCATATCATTGACCTGAAACCTTCATTTGTTCCAAAAATCGCCAAGGTATACCCTTTGAATCCCAAAGAACAAGAAGCTTGTCGATCATTCATTAATGAACATCTCAAAACCAGTCGTATCCTCCCCTCAAAATCCCCTCAAGCTGCCCCATTCGTCTTTGTTTCTAAGAAGGATGGTTCTCTTCATCCTTGCCAGGATTACCAATATCTTAACTCCCACACCATTTACAATGCATACCCTCTCCCTCTCATTCCTGAACTCATCGACGACATGAAGGACTCTGCCTGGTTCACCAAATTCAACATCTGATGGGGATATAACAACATTCGAATCAAAGAATCTGACCAATGGAAGGTAGCTTTTATTACATCCTTCGGACTCTTTGAACCAACTGTTATGTTCTTTGGCTTTTGCAATGCACCCCCCACATTCCAGGCTTTCATGAACCATATCTTCGCTGACATGATTGCTGAACACTGGCTCAAGATCTACATATATGGACGATCTAAAGGAGGCCCTTGGAGCACATGAATCTGCTCATCAGATAATGATCCTTCGTTCCACACGGAAGTTTTCCCCTTGGGAGGTTAGAGACAAAGTTTGGCTCGAAGCCACCAATCTCCGTCTTGGTTATCCATCCCGAAAACTTTCCCCCAAATGCCATGGACCTTTTGAAATCTCTCAAGTTCTATCTCCCCTCACTTACCGACTTCGCCTTCTGTCCACATGGAAAATTCATGATGTGTTCCATGCATTTCTCTTATCTCCCTTCCGACAAATGGAAGCACATGGTCCTTCCTTTCCATGTCCACCACCTGATCTCATTGACTCCGAAGAAGAATATGAAGTTAGTCACATTGTTTTCCACAAAGGTACATGAGGTCGCTGCTTGTACCTGACCACATGGAAAGGATACTTTTCGGCAGAAAACACCTGGGAATCTGAAACTAATCTCCGCCATGCCCCTGACATTCTCTCTTCTTATAAACGGATTCACCATCTTTCGTAGGTCTTCATTCTCTTCATTCTTCTTTTCTTCTGGGAAGTGGCGTCTCTTCATGAAGTACCCCCCCAACTTATGTTTTGTTTTGAATTTATCTTCTTCGATGATCAATATGTCTTTTCTCTCCTCTGCCATTGCTTCTTCTTCACTCTCGTCTTCTTCGGCATCTACCTCCCCTCTTCATTCCAAGTGAGTCTTGCCTACCTTTTTACCCATCCCTGCCACCCATTCGCTCTACGCCGCCATTCTCGCAAACCCCGCCCTCCTCCGCACCATCGAAATCCTCCCTCTTTATAAGGAAGACACTGTAACCCAAGAGCTTATCTGCCTCTTCCATGAAGTCTCCATCACCCAACGATACCATTTTCAATTGTCTCCTAGTGATCTTCCTGCAGACTTTGGAGTCCCTCTTTGACTTCATTTAGATGCTCTCCCTCAGCGAGTACTATCTATCCTCCATCTTTACGGATTTCACCAATATGTTGAGCGATTGGATCCTACTATCATTTATCCAACCTTTTGTCGTATTCACCTTTCCATGACCATGCAAGACTGTGACTCTTACCTCAAACGTTCCCAACTTCCTCCTGTAGCCGCCTCTCCTTCCCCTATCCCTATTCCTCCACCAGTCTCTCTCTCTCTTCTCGGTTATCTTCCCCTCCCCCTCCTCCTTTTCCCACCTCTACCACCACCACTATTATAGGAGTGGAAGACATCATCTCCGACGAGAAAGATCGCTGTTGTGTTGAAATTGAAGCGCTACATCGCTACCTTCCTGATGGGAGCTGGATTCTTTCTGCCCCCTCTTGTGGATTGGCCTACTATCATCGCCCTGCCTCTGCTCTCACTGAGTGTTTTCAGTGTCATTGTTTGGGTTATTATAGAGAGAATTGCCCAGAATACGTATGTCCCATCTGCCACATTTCCGCCCCAGGCCATCCTCAGTCAGCTTGCCTTCGAACCCAATGCAACTTTTGTCATCGCTGGGGACACGGGCACCGCTTCTGTCCTGAATGAATCTGTGGACGTCATAATACTTACGGACACGTGGCGGATGATTGTGTATTCAAGGTGTTATCTTCAGAACAGGCCTCCGTTATTTTTGACCCCTCTCTTCAACCTCCTCCCGATTCTGCCTAGGGGAATTTTAATTGAACCAGGAGTTCAATTGTATGACAGGGGTATTGTTACGGTTTTTTTCTTAACGCATGGCATGTATCTCTTTTGCTTTCGTCGTACAACTCCCTTCATCTTAGGAGGACTCTTTCGAACCTACTATGAGTTTGGTTTGTTTCTTGTAAACCCGATAAACCCTATGTTTGTTCTTCTTTGACCCTTCTCTTGTATTCTTTCATATTCTTTGGACTAGTCTCTCCTCGGCCAATTCTCTTGTATCGGTCTTGTAGTTTCTTATTCCCCATTAGTCCTTGGTGACGCGTCCCCCTTACCTAAGTATTCTTCTACCTTCTACAAAGTTCTCTGATGATACGTCCCCCAGTACTTATACTAGACCGTTTGTACTTGTATTTTTTACACTCATTCTACACAATCTAGTGTGCTCTTGTGTCCTTTTGTCCGATTGACAGAGACCCTCATCCTCAACAACCTTTGTCCTCGACCATAGTCTCTTGTAACCTTTGCATCTTTGATCTTCATAACTTGCTCAGATGCAGAGTCTCTTCGTGAGTACCTCCTGAAAAGTATACATTCTTCGAGTATTCCTTTGTGTATGCTTCGCGTAACAAGAAGGGCTGACTTGACCTGGGTTAGAGGGAAAGGAGTGAAGGGATCAGTGGAAGGTGATCAGCACTAGCTCTATCATAAGCTCTGAGTGCAGTGATCCTCCGTAGGGGGATGTACTTGTGAGGGTAGTATTGAAGTTGGCAAGGTAAGGGTAGTAGTTGGGAGTCTAGTTCTAATGAAACAGCCCTAGAGCATAGCTTCCTTAGGTTGCCAAAAGATCCTTGGACCCAGAGAGGAGTATGTAGAAAAGCCTTGTCAGCCCAAGAAGAGCCCTTCTTACAGTGCTTCAAGGGAAAACACCAAGAGAACTAGACTGGAGTTCTCTGGCGCTGGCATCAAGCCTTAAGTACCTACTGGAGATATGTACATGTTGTGACCATATCTAACAATCCAGGAACAAAAGGAGAAAGGACATAGAGTGAAACATATGAGGCCAGCACGCAGTGTGGCAGAATGGAAATGAAGCAAAACATATGTGAAACATGTGTATCAAGGAATGGAAGAGAGGCATGATCAAATGCTTCTGTGAAAAGGTAAAACATAGATCTGAAATGGAGATGTGAAATGGGAAAGACGAGAAGTTTCATGTGTGAAACAGAATGAAGAGGTGAGATGACTATGATGCATGAGGTAAGTGCAGATGTAGACAAGATAAGATAGAGATGAGATTGTCTGTTGTTAAACGTAGAATATGTTAAGTCCAACGAACATAGAAATATGGGAATATACCAATCGTAACATCTAACTTGATAGGTGGTGGAGATGGTTTAACAAAATGTGGACCACTCGTGGAGGTCACGAGGACCTTCTGCTGTGACTGCCTTTTCATTAACTCTCCCATGTGGCATTTCACCCCTTTCACCCACTCTCTCCTTCATTCTGTATGCACTGCACTGTTGTGCTCGCATGCTATCCTCTGCTATCCCTTGCGCCCGCATTTGTGTTGTGTTGTGGGGCTGTATGCATGCTGTTGCATGTGGCCCTTGCTTGCCATGCGTGGCATTGCCTGATACCCACTGGTGCCATCTGCATGTGATCAACTTTGTTGTTGCCACCTGTGCCTAACCCAACTGGCAGGTGAGTCCAATGTCTCTGAATCGGTCATGCCCTTGTTTGTCTGTCTTGGATTCTCCTTCTTTACAACTGTACAACCCATTCATCTGATTCTCTTTCCCCCCTCTGGGACTTGTTTTCAGTTTCTCAACTCCTTTATTTTGTCAGGTAGATTCTACTGTACTTGTTGATACATGATGGGTAATTAAGCACAAGGACATGAACGGCCACAGTGTGGACAAGTGATAGTGGGCCGTCTTTGAGGATCAAAGAACTGTGATCTTTTCACAGTTGGATCATCATTTGGAGAGATGAGATACTTGACAATTGTCAAGCTGGTCAGCTCAGTGCTCCACCCACCCCATTCACAAATTTCACGAATACTCCAACGCCGATCCATGTGCAGATATTGGCAACCACCTCTTCGGAATGAGTGGGTGCCATATGGATAAGGATCAATTGCAATGTCAATGAGATTGTTGCGAAACATCTCAAGAAACATGCTAGCAGCCTATGATACACATGACAGCAATGAGATCAAATATATATAGAAAGCCAATGAATATAAATACCATAGGTCTGTTCTCTTCAGCAAGACGATCACCTGAAGCAATACGGCGAAATAGATAGCCACTGGTGATACCAGATGCTTCAAGCCATCTTGCATAAGCACGAACAGGACAAAGATGCTCCTCCTCCTTGGTCAGAGAATATAGATAGAAAGGTAAAACACCTACATGTATCTAATTCAGATTCTCCTTTGAGGACAATTTAACCTTTACTCACCACCATGCTGATTGGTCTTTCTGAATGGCAGTGTCACTACCATGCACCACTGATCATTTATCTTCTCAACAACGATATCATGCGCTTGTATCTTCATAACTTCATCAACGCGCAATAAGCACATAAATGCAAGAGTATAGATGGATTGAAGTTGAAGCCGGGCCAATTTACCACTCCAAGAACCACTTGCCCAGTTTAGAGGGTCATGGTTGTAATGATAAAGATGGTAGAGAATGTTCTTACAATATCAATGAGCTACCATATTACATTGTCAAGTTTATAAATTTGAATAACTCACTTGGGTGATGGACCTTGCACTGAGTGCAGTTTCTCCAGATTGGACCTGGGTGTATGTGTGTATGCACACTTATGAGAATGTATATTTGAAAAAGAGTTTCTTAAAATTGCACCTTTCGCCTGTGAAGGCTACACATATAACTTGATACTTGAGAGGAAATAGATGGATTACCAAGATGGTGTCCACCTTCTTCTCTCCATGGGGTGTTTCCTAAGCCATGAATGCGCCCAAATGCATAAGTCATTGCTGCACGCATCTTTTGTGCATGGCTATAGGAATGCCGTACCTCCCCTGATGGTCTTTGACCACCATGGAGGGCCAAAGAATCTGCACTAAACTGACTGAAAATACACCAAGGTGAAAACAACCAAGAGAACTTACGCATCCATAATCCATGCAGTTATGTAAAGGGGTGCATTTGACTCTGGAGTAGAACAAAAGAAAGGGTTGTGTGGCTGTATGAGACCCTCTTTTACCAAAAAGGCATGACACTGAGTCATAAGACTAATGAAAGTGATGAAATAGATTAAGATAATGACATTGGCACTGATTCACACTCACCGTCGGTATTCTGTATCAGTCCCCTCAGTAACAGCCTTAGAGGCATTCTGGATGGATGAAAGAATATTGGACAATGACCCTGAGCTCTGGCTGACACCAGAATCAGTGTTAGTACCCTCCTCTCCATCCTGTTCAAGTGTGCCCTGCTCAGCTTCAAGATCAAGTTCACTGGCAGTCAAGGAATCAAATGAGTTGTCCTCTGGAGAAGACAGGGCCAGTGTGATGCCTGAAAATCTTGGGTTTTGCAAAATGTTGCAGTGAGACATGATAGCTAGGGAGAACGGTGCGCACAAAAGGACGGGAGTTGATGGTGCTGGGGCGAAGGGTTGTATGCTGACTCAGCACTGGTGCACGGTGACCCTCCAGGTTCCGAAACTGCTGTCATCTTCGTTTGAACTGCAAATCACCACTGCCAAGAAGCAAGGCTATTTACAAGGGGCCTGTGTAAGCTCCGAGTGCCTGTAAATGTGGGTGTGTTGGACGCTCAATTCAAGCATTGATACTAAGATGTTTTGGCAAGGCTCTACTATTGTACACAGCGAGCAACTATGTGATGGTGACGCAGTGCTGCGCTGTTCAAGACCACCGTTGGGCTATGCTGTGTTCGAGGTCAAATTCCACAGCATCGTCGGCTCACAAACCAAGGCCACTCAAGACTCGATCAGCAACTTTTCAAGGCTTACCAAGATGGCCTCCCTCGTCAGCTTTTCCCCGTCGAAGAGCATCGCCGACATGCTCAAGGACATCAACAATGTTTCCGAGGGTGCGTGTAGTAGGCCATGTTTGCCCTTTTTTCGTGCTCATGAGACCGCTGGAGATCAGGCATGCTGGGTGATCATCTGAAATCCCTCCTTGAGCTCAACCTCTCCAAGGGCCGAAATAAATCCCCCAAAGTCAAGCTTGTTGTCCACGATGCCCCACTCGCCAATGCCATCTTGGATGACACCGGCCTCAAATGCGATGCCTCCGTTGTCCGTGGATGCCTGGGAAATCCTCTGTGGCATCCATCGACACCAACGACCTCGTCAAAGCCCAACTCAGTCTTGGCCACCGGTATTTCCAAGCAAAACTCGAGTTCAACGTGAACCGGGTGGACAACATGATCACCCAAGCCATCGCACCCTCAATCAACTCGACAAGGACATACGGAAACTGTCCCGCGACGTACTCTTCCCCCCACTGCACCTCCGCAGAAGTAGCTCGCCGCCCCTCACAGGAGCTGAACTGCCTCTTTTCGAATCCACCCCCGCCGCGTTTATGTACATCCCTAGTCCCTGCACGTCAAGCCTCTGAAGCCCCCATTCGGGCCAAGCTCACGCCCCAACGCCAGCTTGGACATGTCATGCACGGCCGCATGTCGTCCACCCAAGCCGTCGCACCCTCGATCAACTCGACAAGGACGTACCATCTCCACAAAGTAGCTCGCCGCCCCTCGCGGGAACTGAACCGCCTCTTTTCGAACCCACCCCTGCCACATTTATATCCCTAGTTCCTGCGCGCCAGGCTTCTGAAGCCCTCGTTCAGGCCATGCTCGTGCCTCAATGCCAACTTGGACGTGTCATGCTGCTCATGTCCCATCATCGGCAGCCCCTCACGAATGAATGAGACTCCTCCCCTCAAGACTGCTTCCCCTCCTCGCCTCCTTGCCCACACATACCCCAGTGGCCGGCAGCGCGCGACACGGGCATGGGAGTGGTGAACGGCCTGTGTCCCATCGTTCGTCCTCCAGTCCCACCAGTCCCACCGGCAGACTTTGACACGAGCTCGTTCGACAGGGTTGGGGATGGCTGGGATGCGCTCGACGGAGGAGAATCTGAAGGTGACGTACGAGGATCTGGGACAGGCGCAAGAGCAGCGCCAGCTGTTGAGGATGCTGGCGAGGACAAGGCCGAGGTCGGAATGGAAAAAGCTCACATGCCGTCGACATTCCTCCGAACGAAAAACCGCTTTCACGTACTTGGTGAGCGAGAAACATGTATAGAGCACAGTTAGCTCAGGGCAATGACATTGACGAGAACGCGTAATTAGAGCCTGGCGACGGGCAACCTAGGAAGGGCGACATAGCGAGGACGTCGGAAAACATGATACATACTAGTCTTATCACGTGGTGCGATCGCGCGTGCAATGAAAACGAGGGAGGAGAGACCTTGCAAGCAAGGCAACCGCCGCACACCCGTCCACTGTCCACGGGTCCAAGTCTCGCAGTGCACATAGTAAGAGTGCTTGACAGCTCCACGAGAGGACACTATGCCCAACGCACGGGTTTGCATCGTAGCGCGTCACGGTGGTAGACTCGGGGGACTCGTCGCCGAGAGCTCTGACCCTCCTCCACCACCGGAGGTTCGTCGATCGGGGTGTTGGCTGACCTTTTGAGACCGTCCCGCAACAACCAGCGGTAGGTCAGAGGGGCTCTCTTCCTCTCCCTTCAATGCACCCACGATGCTGCCTCCCGGCGAGCCTACTTCGCGCTCAGTGCGAAGAACCCTACCAGTAGCTTCAATTGGAACTCTCGTCGTGCTCTCAGGCCGCTGCCACCACCGCCCCGGGTCCCAGCGCTCGGCCACTCCCTAGCAGTGCGCCTCACCTCCTCGGGCCGTCATTGGTTCTCAGGACTGTCACAATGTCCCGTCAGAAACCTCGTTCTTCCGATCATTTCGCGGGGCGTGCAACAGTCCGGTCGTCCCCGTCACAGTGGGACTGGTGCAAACCACAGTCCGGCCTCGAGGGACTGCGGTCAGTCGACCGTATCGAGTAACCGTCATGCCGCCGTCAGCAGGCCCAGCCTGAAGGCCGCCCATCGGCCCACGCCATCGTCGGGTCCAGGTCCAACTCGCTGGCAGTACCTAGCACCAGCCCTGAGCGACTGACTGAGCAGTAGTACGTACTGGCTAGCCGAAGATCGCCGCCGCTGCCGCCATGCATGCCCATCCCATGGGCTTCGAATGCGGAACTACAACGACAACGGGAAGCCCACGTGGCGATCGTCGCTGTCCCCACCGGGGCAAAGGACGGGATTCGCGACGCGTGACCCCCCGTGAGGTCGTCTGAGGGGGATCCGTCCGTCCGCCCTATACATAAGACTGAACGCGAGCTCGACGAGGCGGCCCCCACCACCACGCACACCCTCCCCCGCGCGCGCTCACAGTCTCGCTCGCTCGTGCTCACACACTCGCCATCCTCCCTCTCCTTGTTTTTGTTTCGTTTCGTTTCGTTTCGTTTCGTTTCATTTCTCATCTCTCTCTCTCTGAGCCACGTGCCCACCATGCCGCCGATGGTCACGACGATGATTCAGCCGATGACGACGACGACGACGACGACGACGGTAAGCCCTACTCCATTTTGAGGCGACCTGCTCGCCGCTCTCCCGATCTCCGATCTCCCTCCTCCCTTCTTCTTCTTTCGACACGCGCGCGGCGTACTCAACGATGCGCGATCCCCGCGCGCGCTCTCCCGTTCGTGCTCGACGAACTCTCTTTCCGTTCTCCCTCCCCCCTTTTTCTTTCCTTTCACCGCTCCCTCTTTCGTTCGTTCGTTCGTTCGTTCATTTGTTCATTTTCGTTCATTCGTTCGACACGCACGTACGGTGGTATTCACGAGTCGCGCGCGCGCGCTCCGAGTCTGTCTCTCTCTCTCTCTCTCTCTCTCGCTCCGTCTCTTCTTTCTGAGCTCGAGATCTCGCCGGCCCGCGATCGAGATCGCCGTGATCGAGATCGGAGATAATAGGGGAAGAAAGAGGGGGGGGGGCCGCCGCGCTCGATTTTCACACCGGCCGCCGGGGCCCCTCGCGTGCGCGTGACGGGGGTGACGGTGACGATGACGTTCCCAGGTGACGGGGGGGTGTGACGTGTCTGTGACGAGGCCGGTGACGGGGCTGTGAGGAGTGTGACGAACCTGTGACGGGACCGTGGCGAGGGCGGGTCGGGACTCACTTCATGTGGAAAATTGACGGTCCATACGCGGCGCTTACGGTCCCACTTGCAGTCTCCGCCGTCACGCCCTGCACCGCCACTCTTCCCGATGCGGAAGTCACGGCTCGGGCGGCTCGGCGTCTCCGATCGGTTGATCGGACCCTCGTGCACCTCAGGCTGTGCTTGTGCGCGACCGGCGACGTCGACCATGATGGGCCGTGCTCGCCTCCCGACGATCGACTCGGCAGCCCTCCACGACGGCGCGTTGACTCGTCGGTGTGCGCGGCGGAGGAACGCGGCGACGTGACGACTTGAACCCAAAAAAATGAAGCAACCCTTTCACAACCGAGTCGAAAGTCGAACGAGCACCCGGGCCTCTGCCATCACGTCGGTCGCAGAGTCGGTTGCGCGGTTTCGGACCGTCGTCTTGGACGGGTACGGCCCCATCGTATTCAACCGGTCTCGACACATATTCCATCTATAGCCGCGAAGGCGAGAAGAGACGGGCCAGCTCGAGACGAGACCTGTGTCTCTGGCTCGGGACCGTCGTCTTACACGGGTACAACCCCGCCGTGTTCGACCAGTCTCGACACATATTCTATCTACAGCCGTGAAGACGATCGCAGAACGTACGGCCCGGGAGGACTCCGTATACGTACGAGCAAGGATTACTGGCCAACAATGATGCTGCAGGAGTGTAAGTGAGCTATGGAGATATGCTACATATGTATGGGGCGGGCGTGCTTTGCACGAGTAAGAAGAGATGTACGCTGTAAAATTAAAGTCGATTAAATTGACGTCCTAAATGTGAAAGTCTATGGGTGTTGACGATGCGGTGGATTGTGAGGCTGGGGGCACGGAAATGGAACAGCTGGGGATACATAAGGACAACAATAAGTCATGAAAACGTGCAGGGAACGAATATGAAGGGAAAAGAAGAAACGCGGACGCGCATACGGAGTGCGGACAGCTCTGCAGCATCAAGGTGATGTGCCGGGTGGTGCCACGCGTGGAGCTGTGTTCTGAATGATCGCCCAGCGGGAGGAAATGTCGCGCTCGTCCTCGAGCAACTTGATCCACTTGCGCGCGATCACGTCGTCCTTTGAGACTAGGAACGACTTGCCGGTCTTCACATAGGAGAATGCTCCCTTTGCGTTTGGGTGGCCGAGGTCGCCTCCGAAAAAGAAGCGTGCGTTGGCAGCATCCTGGGCAGCATTTGCGCTGCGCTCCTTGGCCAACACACCGAGAATGCGCTGGTAGGAGAATCGCTCGCCGTTGCTGTCACTGAACTTGCTCCAGAACGATGTTGTGTCGGGGTGTTGCCGTCGTTCCTCGGCTATGAACTGCATTGGTTCCGAGTCAGAGGTAGGATTGGCAAAGCGACACTGATGGGCTGTGATGGCGCACCTTCCAATTCCCCCACTCGACACGAAGCGCTTGCCACGCACTCGCCTTCGCTCCTTTTCCCTTTTTGTAGAACTCTGGCCAGTATTTGACCGGAATGCTGCGCCCGTTCACAACCAGCAGGGTGGAGGCCTCCCATTCGCGGCATAGCCGGTCGATGTCCTTCGAGAGGTGGATGGTGGGAGGGTCGGGCAGCTTCGTCTTGTCGAATGGAAAAGCCTCGCCTCCAAGGAATGCAGTGCTGAGGTGTTCGTCCAGAATTGACTCGCCGAGCTGACGAGTGGTAACCGCCAGTGGAGCTGAGTCAAGGCGAGTGACATCAGTGCAAGGGCCCGGGGGAGTTGCTGGTATCTGCGCAGCATGACGAGTTGGAGCATCGGCACTGGCAGCATCACGATGGACAGTTGGATGAGTCTTGCCTATCAATTCTTTGATGTCACGTATCTGTTCGGTGATGTTATCCTCAAAGGTGTCGACGCGCTGAACGAGATTTTCGTTTGTTGCGCGGACGTTGTGCTCAATGCGCCGCATCCGAACCGACAGAGCGTCCTGACGAAGCACCGTGAGCCAATCAAGCAGTTACAGTGTATACCAGCCTGACTGTATGATCGCTGACCTTCTCGTGGCATGACATGGTGGTTTCCCCGTTCTCCGATGTCACTCCAGCGTGTCCAAGTTGGTCAGCCTGCACGGTCCATGCTGCAATGTTGGGGAGGTCTGAGACAACCTGAGTCCGTTCGAAGTTTGCCTCTGTATTGCTGGACGTGACACGCTGGCGTTTGCGCGGTGCTGCAGCTGGATTCATGTCCTCACTGACACCGAGGACTGTCAGGACCGCCTTCGCCTAAGAACGGGAACCAATTTCAGTGCACTGTCCGAGTCTGCTCGTTGTGGGAGTGAGTAGTACAAACATGCTCACCCAGTCGCTGTTTGCAGCCCTCTCGTTGTCTTCCAGGCCACGCTGAACACGACTTGCGCTCTTCTTGCTTTGGTACGTGATTGTACGATCCTCCTCACCAAACTGTGCCGCAATCCGTTTCGTGGAGAGTGATTCCCGCGCTGTATGGACCCCACGTCTTCTCTTCCTTCGTGGTTGAAATAGGCTGTCGCACCCAGGTCAGCACGTCGCCTGAGTGATCGCATTCGATACGACCTACCTCAGCCATGCATTTCGGTTACCCGAAAACTCCCGCAGTGTCTTCAGTAGGACTGGCTTTGCTCCGCTCACTGGGAGCTTGTAAAGCTGGAGCCGCGTTTGCAAGTCTTGCTTTGTTGTTTTCCGGGTCACCACAAACTCCTCTGTCTGAAGTTCGTGCCCAGGTGTGAACTCTTGTCCCACACAAGGAAGGATGAGGACCTCCTGGCCAATGGCCTCTGACATAACCGGAGGAAAGGATCGGTGGACCTGGGGGATGCACAGCCGCAAGTGTGATGTCGACACATGTTGCGAGAGTCGTGCGAAACCCCTTTGACTTGAACCACCATCATGCCGCTCACCGCTCTCACCGTACTCAAGGGTGCAACAGCTTATCTCGATGAGTGTCAGAAGATCAGTATTGCAGCTGTTGATGATGACCAGGATGAAGAGGTTGAATCAATGGTCAACAGCTTCCAGATTGACACTGTTGTTGAGAAGGTTTCTCAAACTTCCAACCCTCAGGCAGGCACCAGTACTAGTGGTCCTGCTCCGAGTCAGAAACAAGCCACCACAGGTGATGAAGATGCCCTTGCTCAAAACTTGAAAGTAGCATCTGCAGGGGTGATCTTAGAGTCAACACTGTCCAACTACAGGCGGTAATGTGTTGGAAATGAGCAATCCATCAAATATGAATCTGACAGTTCTCCCACAGCTATTGGGACCAATTCAAAGACTTCCTTGTTGCCATTGGCAAGGTCAACTGGCCAGGTGATGTAGAGGGAATGTATCAGAACCTTCCAAGCGAGTTTCCAATGTGGATTGCCCTATGGATCATGGAGAAGTGAGCTGGCTACATTCTGCACAGCTGCACTCCATGTTGCATTTCTCTGATGATCCTTGTCAGATGTGATGAGAACGACATATGGACAGGCCAGGTCAAGGACCCCAGCATTCCACGTGCCACATACAATACAGCACAAAAGATGCGAGCATCCATGAGCCATAAGTTTGGTCGTGAGTGTGGCCTTGGCACAAACCAGTGGATGGAGCATCCATCTGTTCCAGGCAAGCACATTGGCAACCCGTCTCTGTCGGTGGTCGTTTCACAGTACATGATCAGCCTGCGACGACGTAAGGTATGGGCCCACATTTGATATGGCCACTCCTACTAGTAGCTGACATTCAAGATTATTTCTTTAGGCTCGCTCAGGAGAGGTAGTGACAAGCGCTCGTGCAATGGATGAAGCAACGATGAAGCAACTCTGGGAGTTTGCCTGCAATACTCCACGGCAAGAGTATGGTCCAACAACACGGAAACAGAAAGCTGAGAATCCTGTTGAGTGGGCTGGGTTTGTCATTCGCATGATGCTCCACCTGCTCTATCTTGTGTCAATGACATGCCTCCTTCGGTATGATGAAGCATTGCGAATCACATGGACTGATGTGGTTTTCCAAGTCAAGGATTCCTCAATGGAGAACCACTGGTTCAATGCTTCACCTGAGATGTTTCTAAAGGCAGATATGGGCAAGATGAAGGCAGAGGATTTCCGAATTCGGCTCAATCTACCCTTCCGAAAGACCCATCAGTATGGTGGTATGTGAGTTTTTAACATAGGCCCCCAGCTAGCTGACATTCTAAATGACAGGGATTGCTCCATTCTATTTGTACACTCAGCCTGAACGACCATGGATGTGCCTGCTATGTGCATTTGCCATCTGGTGGGTACTCTCACGGGAGAAGGTTCAAAATCTGGATGGTTTGGTATTTCGCAAGAGGATTGGCACAGACAGCATCAGTGTTGATCCAACCGATACTCTGGTATGCTAAAAACTGGACTATGACTCTAGTTATAATGTAGCTGAATGCTTCTTGCTGATGCCAGACCTCCCAAGCATTTCTTGAATGCTTTCGTAACAATCTCCTTGACATTGGAGTTGATCCACGTCCCTATGGCACACACTCATTCCGTCGTGGAGGCTGCCAGTACCTTCATATGGTGCTGAAATGGTCATTCCGACAGATATGCAACTGGGGTGGGTGGGCCGATGATTTCGACAACCCAGGAACAATATTCAAGTACCTCTTGTCATGGAATGACAATCCTGATGAGGAGCGAGAACATTACATGAACCCAGGAAGGCCAGGCACTGACCCTTGTCAAGCATGTGGAAGGACCTGTCATTGTGCTTAAAGTGTGGATTGAGGGGACTCATTGCTACTAGTGGTACAACTTAGCAAACACAGACCATGATGACAAACACACTACAAAGAACAGGAGTAGCAGTCAGTTAGGAAGATATGTAATTCAGTATGCCATGGAATTATTAGTGATCATTACCATTGTCATTCTCTGTGAGGTCAATGACCTCCCGTTCACCACTGTGACACTGGCAGGGACCAGGTGTACTGGCCATTGACTCAGTCAAGTCAATGAAGTCCTCATGACATGGGGGTGGGGGTGACCATGACTCAATACTAGTCAGGTCAATGACCTCATGTGTGCTCAACACTGGAGCTTTTGCACTAGAAGCACCCACCCCTTCCACAGCCTCAGGGTCCTGGCAAGACAGGCCCTTCAGAGTGACAGAAGATGGGCCTGGGACTTGAAGAAGAGGCAACTACAACAGAAAAATAATAAGGAAGATTGTTACGTCATAGAACAACACATACCCTTACCTCAGTAGGCACCCTTGCTGCTGGCAGCACAAGGCTCGATGAGCGCGAATGGCCCACAAGACCAACCCAAGCACTGTAGACTGGCTGTGGGATCCAAACACTGAGGTTATGCTGCACTTGTGTACCATCCTCACAGGCCTTCTGGACAGAGCCATGCAATGCAAGGGTGTCCACACTGAGGGCATGAGTAGGCACCTGAACATTGACTCCCTCAATGCCATTGATGACTTGCTTTGTACTATGCGAGTCCAACATGGCAGATGATCGGCATGAGGTTCGTGGTGCAATCATGGTCACCTTGAGGTCATGAAGGATCTCTTGCATGATAACCGCAGGCCAGATGTGTTGACTGAAGGTGTCAAGGAGGCGCTGCGGATCATCCCAGCCAAGCTGTTGTTGTACAAGTGCTCCAAGGGCAGCGACGTCAGGGACCCGAGGCTCTCGAATGGCAGGGAGGGCGGCAGCAGCACTGACCGTAGGGTGGACATACAATGCCACAATACCCTCCTCGGGGAAGGTCCCAGTCACACTGGTGGCGAGCTTTGGGTGATGACGACCTATTTGCTGGGTCGGATCGTTGGCAAGGTGGTGGCGAACATTGTCCCGCCAGCCTTCCAAGGCATCATGTGCATTGGCGGCCGAGACAGCAGTGCAGCAAAGGACTGGTGCAAGTGCACAGCGCACAATTCCCAGTGCAGTGCCCTTTCCACAGCCGCGAAGGCCCTTTTCCATGATCAAACATCAGCGGGAGAAATACACGACTGAGGTGAGCAACCTGCCTCACTGTAGTCACCTCCACACAGAACAGCCATGAGAATAAATCCCTCGACTGTCAGGTGGGGTGTGATGCAGCGCTGGATTGTACTGGTTGCGTAGACATCGATCTTCCCCTCGCTGAGGCTGGAGCTGAAGCCGATGACCGTCAGTCACGAGAAGTGGTCATGGAATAGGACAGGGCTGCGTACTTGCGAAGGACCGTCCGTGCGCCAAATGCAAACACATCACTGTCGTCAGTGAGCACGGCATCGATGATACCATGGCAGTTCATCAAGGCGAGTTCTGCCTCAGCCTCACCAGGCGCCTGTAGTAAGCAGCAGCAGCCCAGGAATCAGCTGGCTGGCACAGGGAGTGTCAGGAGCGAGTGAGCTTGCCTCGTGCCACATGATATTGAACGCATCAAGAATGAGGCGGGTGGGCTTGACCATCCAGTGGTCACGCACGCGCACTTTCTTGCCCCGCTTTCTCGCAGGGCGATTGGGGCCATCATAGCAGAAGAGGAGCTGGATGGGTTGTCGCGCGAGATTTGCGACACGAAAAAGAAACACGCGCAGAGCGGGATTCATCCCACTCTGTGGATGGGCGCGCTGCCATCTCTGTTGCTGGCACTGTTCGAACCAGATGCTAGGTGGATGTGTGGTAAGCTGTGGCATCTAATACGACGATGGAACTCACAACGTACCTGGCGTCGACACCGACGACGTATGGTGTGAAGGGGGGACTGCCCTGGTAGCGGTCTCGCAGAGCGAGCGACACGACCGACACGCGCTCGTTGGCAGGGGCCAGCACCTGCAAATGGTGACACCGTGAGCTCGGCGTCCTGACGGAATCAGCACGAGGTGGTTCCCCACCTCCCAGAGTCCTTCGATCCCCATCGTTGGTCGACAGGGAGTGGCGGGAAGCTCGTGTGTCGGCGCTCGGTGGCTGCAGCTGCGGGGAACGGAGCGCGAGCGATGTCGGTCGCTGGGGCTGGCGTGGGACTTGGCAGAGCCAGGAGTCGGCACGAGCGCTGATGCTCGTGGCTCGGACGGCGTTGGCGTCGACCGTTGGCGTTGGCGTTGGCGCTGGTGTTGGCGTTGGTGCCGAGCGAGGTCGATCGGCGTGCTGGTGCTGGTGCTGGTGTTGTTGACGTCGGCGCTGGACGATGTTGTCGACGGCGCTGCGGGCGAGGGTTGGCGGGCGAGTGTCGGTTGGGGGCGGGTGGCGTGGCGTGGCGTGGCTGATGTGTAAGCCTCGGCTGCGTGCGCTAGCCGAGGACTGTAAGTCTGGGACCGTCAATCTGCGCGGTGGTCAGACTGACGGTCCCGTTTTTGGCGGGGACGCCCCGCGAGCACGCGGCGGGTGGTCAGACGGGTCCTGCCTGCAAATTGACGGTCCTCGCGTGCGAAATTTACAGTCCCATCGGCTGCTCTCGGCATCCCCCAACCGAACCTTCCCCCCGCTCCCCTGGCTCCGTCGTCGCGCGTTCGCCCTCGTTCCCGGTCCGGGAGCGAGCCTCTGTGCCGTCTGCGTCGCCTGCGGCCACCCCGCCGTCCGTCTCGACCCGCCGATCCCCCCGTCCGGCCCTTCCCCGCCTCCTGCGCTCGGGGTCCTCGCGCCCTTCCGGGCACCGCCCCGCGCGCCGCACAGCCCCGCTGACGTAAGGCGGTGAGGGGACCGTCAATTTGCGGTCGCTCAGTCTAACTTCATGCAGTGAAATCTGGGCCGACATCCACAGTGCTTTGCAGCGGTGCCCATGGCACGCGCCGCCATTCCATTGATTCCAAGTACTCAGACCTCATCCCATAGATGCGGTACATTGCAGCAAGTTGAAACTGGGACTTGAACTGTCCTCAGGCAGGACTACTAACAGTCCCTATGTAGTCCGGGTCCACCTCGTCATCTAATTCCATCGGGCAACTGCAGGCTTATTGAGATAATTGGTATGTACAATGTGACTTGTTGGAGGATTGATACAATCTCTGAACGCCAGTACAAGCTGTCTGCTCGTTGGGAGAGCACATCAAGGTGATGGACTCTCATAAATGTGCTCTTCCGGTAACTAGATTGTCGCAGAAGTGATGCGAATGCAGCGGTCCCAGGCTTGATGACGTTCACCACTAAGCAGATTGGAGATGCAACTTCTCTTCTCACACCCACGTTCATCTCGAGTCCTACGAACCCGGCAAGATTGGACGGCATGACCAACTCACTGACCAACACCTTCGGGCATGGTACTTATCAGCACGCCGAGTTTCGTTGCTGATAACTAGAGCCTTGATCTCGCCCATTCAATCACTATAAATGCGAGCCAGTATGTTCCAGGTCGAGCAGCCTACAGTACTATCGCACAAACCCTCTCCTACCTACTACTGGCTTTTTAACCAACCATGACGTTTACACAGGTGACTCCAGCGCTGTTCAAGCCTATCAAGGTCGGCCGGTTAACGCTCCAGCACCGTGTCGTTCTTGCCCCTTTGACTCGTTTTCGAGCGTATGCCTCCCATGTCCCCGGTCCTCAACAAGCGTCCTACTACTCCCAGCGTGGTTCCGCACCAGGGACCTTGCTCATCACAGAAGCTACTTTTATCTCCCATGATGCAGGAGGCGAGGAATACGCCCCAGGCATCTACACCGACGAGCAAATAAAAGGCTGGAAAAAGGTGCGCGCGCCGCTGTCGGTCATCCCAAACCCCATTCATTCCCATCTCACGGTGTGCTTGGAATTTGCATCAGGTCACAGACGCTGTCCATGCCAAGGGATCGTACATCTCCCTCCAACTATGGGCCCTCGGTCGTGCGGCAGAAATAGACGTCCTCGAGAAGCAGGACCCGCCTTCGCCGTACGTCTCTGCATCGTCCATCCTGGTGACCGGCCGGTCGAAGCCGCCTCGTCCGTTGACCGAGGCAGAGATCAAAGACTACATCGACACGTACGCAAAAGCAGCCAGCAACGCCGTACACGGTGCAGGATTCGATGGGGTAGAGATACACGGCGCAAATGGCTTCCTCCCGGATCAGTTCCTTCAAACAGTGTCCAACCAACGGACGGACGGATGGGGCGGAGATGAACAAGGGCGCACGAGATTCCTTAGAGAGATTGTCGATGCCGTCGTGGCTGCTGTCGGCCAGGATCGAGTTGGTGTTCGTATCAGCCCCTGGAGCACGTTCCTAGGTGAGGTCCCTGCACTTATCTGTACGCTGTCGTACTCATTTACATGTTTTTTTTTTTTTTTCCAGACATGGGTATGCCGGACCCCCGACCCACGTTCGCATACCTCGCTATCGCTCTACGTGATAAGCACCCGAAGCTGGCGTACCTCCACGTGACCGAGCCTCGTATAGGAGGGGGCATGGACGTGGACATAGCTTTACACGCCGAAGGGGACAACGACTTTTTGCGAGAGATATGGAATGCTGGTGAAGGTGGTGAGGAGAGGGTATTCATATCGGCCGGTGGATATTCCCGCGAAACAGCGTTGCGCACTGCGGAGGACAAGGGAGGGCTTATCGCCTTCGGGAGGTTCTATATATCCAACGTGAGGATTTCTATTCTTTCTTTCTGGTGCTCCGTCCTCATCCCGTCGGACTTGATGTCCAGCCTGATCTCCCTGCACGGCTACAGAAGAATGTACCCCTTACGGCCAAGGACCGGTCAAAGTACTATATGGCAGGAAACTTGACGCCCTTTGGATACAACGATTGGCCGTTCGCGGACGGCAACGTCGAAAGGATAGATGGAAGGCTCTGAGATGATACTCCTTTGGTCAATAGATTATATCGTCAAACTCATTCGTACGTAGTGATGGCAGGGAGTCATAACGCTATAGATCATCCCTACCCGCCCATAAACACGAATCGTAATACAGAGAATCATTCACTTTGACTAGACTTCAGGCGATGATGATCATCCAGAAAGATGGGCTAGCGCACCGGATCAGACCAACGGGATATTGAAAACGGATTGCAAGGTAATCGGAATGCTCGCCTCGCGGGCTGAAACGTTGAAGCTTCCGCGGGCTCTAGCATAAATTAGAAATCTGACCGGGGAAGTAAATGTCATAGATTCATTATATGATGCCACATTAATCTCGTGGGCCGACACCCGTGTGCAGAGCAAACAGATGGATACATGCTACCAGCCGTCATCCGGAAGTCGATCATCGATCGGATAGAGGACGGTACCAACTGGACATCCATTCGAGTCTTGTGTGACTTGTACCAATTGCCCAGTATGACGCAAAAGAAGATGGTCCGGAGACGGGGCGTTGCCACCGGGATGTCCCAAGTCAACCCTGTCAGCGCAAAGACCAGAGCCAGGCCCGTCAGAAAATCCATGACATACTTGCCGGGAAAGCACTGCACCTCCCGACGGACAGCAGACATGTTTGCGCAGGTCACTTGGCGACCGTAGAGATCCGATCCCCCACGGTTCCTTCGCCAACGACTTCAGTCTTGTTACCAACTCTGTCTCGGAACGGTCCTTGTCGCTATTTGATGATCGCGAAGTGTTCTTCGTTCCGCTCAAACTTGCTGGTTCTTTTTGGTGCCTACAGTAGTGTTCGCCCCCGTTCGCGGTGTGGCGGAATATCTGGTCGGGGCGGTGTGCTCGCAATCGCGAAGTGTGTTCAAACTTCTCACTGGCATGCACCAGAGCCTGAACCCATTTTTGAAAAAGGTACATTGTCCACACCGCTCGGTTTGCACGGCGCTGATTACTGTCGATCCTAACCAATTTGAAGAGAGACCCCCTGTACGGTCGAGCGATAAAATGGCCTGGAGGACACTCGGTTTTGCAGATTTCTTTCCTCGTACTCTGCGCTGCACTCTTGGGCGGGGCCATGATGCCTTGGTGACAAGCCGGACATACTAGATGTTATTTTCCCGTCTGCCAGTTTTCACTTCGATGGGTGATCTAAATGGACAACTCACGATCGTGTCTGTATTAGCCAACATTGTTGTTTCAGGTAGTCCTGCTGTAGTGCGTTCTGCCCAACCCTCACACCCGTCCGCTAGTATCTCATTCGGTGACAAAAAGGACAGATAATCATGGGCTTACATGAATGACAACTCTCCCCCCCCTGCCCCCGTCCGGCATACCAAGTCAGCCGAGAGAGCTATTTCAGGATTGTATGACAAGGCGATTGTCATCAGATGCTCACATTGGTCATGCCATTAGTGTACCTTTCAGTGATCGTTCTAAGCGGCGGGGCACATACTGTCAGGGGTAGTGATGGACTGGCCTAATTCGGGCTTGAGAGGGCTTGGCCCAGAGCTTATCTCAGGCCAGGCCAACCTGTTGGACCTGGGCTTGGCTTGGGCCTGGCTCGCCCCTGGCCAGGGCTTATTTATGTATAGATTGCAGGAGTAATACTAGGCTTTGGAATTGACAGAACACTAGTTGATGGACAGTCATGAATGATCCACCATCACAGGAGCCTAGTGAGACATGACAAACTCGACAGGATTGTCAGAAGACCCTGTGGATGTGACAGGCAACAACATACGTCATCCAGAGTCTTCCAGACGAGCCCCAAAGAGCTACATACTTGACACGCTCGAGGGTAAGAGGATGTGGTGAGGAATAGATTGAGGCGAGTGTCAAGCACATCAACAGATCATGCAGATGCAGTGGTCGGGCCGGGCAGTACACAAACAGAGAGTCACGACAACACGTGCTGAAGTCGTTATGTAGCTACAGACAAGTCACGGTAGTGTCCAGAATGAGTCAGAAATATGAAAAAAAATGACTTACTAGCACCAATGAATGACCCACGATACTGGACAACGACAAAACGAGCTGTGAGGGTGGACCTACCAGGGACGACACGGAGTGTCAGAATGCAACGAGGACGCAAGGAACAGTCCTAAGGAGCTGCAAAACACGTCAGAACACGTCTGTGAATGCTTGGAGTAGAAAGTTGAACAAGACTCAGCTCCGAGAGCTCAAGAGAAGCCAGGTGATCTCGGAGACAAAACGGGTGTACCCTAGGAAGCCCTGCAGAAGCAACGACGTCAATGAGAGAACACGTGAAGTCGAGATACCCAGTGGGCCAGGGCCCAGGAGGCTATATCAGCAAGCCGGAGTGTCGAGAAGCGTCAAAGACGATCGGACGCATTACAGCGATGAAGACGACAAACATAGAGATCTTACCCCAAGATGCAAGTTGGAACGGATGGCGCAACGAGCAACGCACACAGCGACCGGAAACGAGTCGAAACAAGGTGGCTAGCTGGAGACAAGGGGTGTCAGTGGCCAATGGTACAACCACACGACGGACAGCGTACCTGAGCCCTCCACCCTCGAGCGATCACACACGACATATCAGAGGCTGTGAACGCATCACGTCGCCGTGGAAGACTCAAACAGACCACTAGAAGAGTCAGTGGAACAAGAGCGAGAAGACACGCTCACCAGGCCGTACGGTCATGCAAAGGCTGTATCGGACAATGTATAGAAAATCCCGAAAGCGCGGTGTGTGAGCATGGCGGCACTAGTACTAGGGGATTCAATCAAGGACCGCGCACTCCTTCGAGTTTGATGCTGCAATGACAAGTCGTGAATAACCACCAGATGTTGCCCCCTTAGCGGGGCCGCCATGACCTTATCCCGGAAAGAGGATATTCTCCGCCAAAAAGAAATGGCGGCAGGATATTTGTCATAGAAGTGATGCGAATGGCCCGGCCCAGGGCGGAGTCGGGCGAGCACTCGGTCATGACCTTCCATTGACTAGGCAGATTGTTTCAGGATGGGTTCGCATCATTCGAAATGAACGTGGATGTGGGAAGAAACTTCGCGGCGAGGTGGACAGCATGACCAATCCACTAACCAACACCTTCGGCCACGGTATGGGATTTCGTGCAACGTGATTGGCGGCGAAGTCGTCCACCTTACAGATCATCTCGAACCCAGGTTAGTAACTGGTGTATCAGCACACCGGGCTGCGTCGCTGATACCGGAGCGTTGAAGCGCTCATTCCATGACTATAAAATCGGCCCAGCATGCTGCAAGTCGAGCAGCCCACAGCACTTTAAGATCGCACAAACCTTCTACCTACTACCAGCTTTCTAACCAACACCAACCATGACCTCCACACAGCAGACACCCGCGCTGTTCAAGCCTATGAAGGTCGGCCGGTTAACGCTCCAGCACCGTGTCGTTCTCGCCCCTTTGACTCGTTTACGAGCGTATGCCTCCCACGTCCCGGGCCCTCAACAAGCATCCTATTACTCTCAGCGTGGTTCCGCACCAGGGTCTCTGCTCATCACAGAAGCCACTTTTATCTCCCATGATGCAGGAGGCCACGCACATGTCCCAGGTATCTACACCGATCAGCAAATAAAGGGCTGGAGGAAGGTGCGCCTGGGCTATCGGTCATCCTTAACTCATCTCACGGATCGCATCAGGTCACGGATGCTGTCCATGCCAAGGGATCGTACATCTTCCTCCAGCTATGGGCCCTCGGTCGTGCGGCAGAAATAGACGTCCTCGAGAAGCAGGATCCTCCTTCACCGTATGTCTCTGCATCGTCCGTCCCAATGACTGGCCAGCCGAAGCCGCCTCGTCCGTTGACCGAGGCCGAGATCAAAGACTACATTAACGCGTACGCAAAAGCAGCCAGCAATGCCGTACACGGCGCAGGGTTTGATGGGGTAGAGATACATGGCGCGAATGGTTACCTCCCGGATCAGTTCCTTCAAACAGTGTCCAACACACGAACGGACGGATGGGGCGGAGACGAACAAGGGCGCACGAGATTCACTAGGGAGATTGTCAATGCTGTTGTGGCTGCTGTCGGCCAAGACCGAGTTGGTATTCGTATCAGTCCCTGGAGCACGTTCCAAGGTGAGGTTTCCGCACTTATCTGCATGATGTCGTACTCATTTACATGTTTTTTGTAGACATGGGTATGCCGGATCCCAGAGCCACGTTTGCATACCTTGCTATCGCCCTACGTGATAAGCACCCAAAGCTGGCGTACCTCCACGTGATCGAGCCTCGTGTAGGAGGAGGCGAGGACGTAACTCCACACCCCGACGGGAACAATGACTTTTTGCGAGAGATATGGAACGGTGGCGAAGGCGGTGAGGAAAGAGTCTTCATCTCGGCCGGTGGATATTCCCGCGAGACAGCGTTGCACACTGCGGAGGACAAGGGTGGGCTTATCGCCTTCGGGAGGCTTTATATATCCAACGTGAGCGTTCTTATTCTTTCAATGGTGTTCTGTCCTCATCCGTCGACTTGGTGACCAGCCTGATCTCCCGGTGCGGTTACGGGAGAACATACCCCTTACAGCCAAGGACCGGTCAAAATATTATATGGCAGGAAATTTAACGCCCTTTGGATACAGCGATTGGCCGTTCGCGGACGGCAGCGTTCGAGGAGTAGACGGAAAACTCTAGGCAGTCAATACATAGATTACATCGTCAAACTTATTCGTACGTGGTGATGGCGTGGACTATGCTTTACCAGCCCATAAATTAGAACGTGGACCGTAATACTAGATCGTTTACTTGGACTAGACTGGGTGGTTATTGCGAAGCTGTCCGAGTCTATCGTCCGCGCGGACTTACTGGCCCCGGTCCTCCTCGGTGCCTACGATAATGTTCGACCTCGTTCGCGGTGGCGGAACATCTGGTCAGAGCGGTGTACTCTGACGCACCGCCAACTTCCGGAGCGCGTGTTTCTCATACACCAAAGGTAGAACCCATTTTTGAGAAAAGTTACCTTGTCCACAGCACAAAAAATTACTGGCCATGGGAAGGCGCGGGAGGCGGTACGTCGGTCCTTGCCAAGTTTCTGGTATGCCTTGCAGTGTGCTAACTCGGTCACTAATAAACGATACAAGGCGACCGTGACTGACAACTGAGAACGTACTATTTTCGCCCTCCAAGGCCGGAACATCCTGAGAGGCAATATCGTAGAGGGGTCAACGTGAGAAGTCTTTGCTCGACTCCGCTGCTTTGCGCAAGACTTGTCGCGCGTCCTTCCCTCCGAGTCGGTGCTCGTTCGCCCCAGTGACATAGGGTCAGGAAGAAACTGCCTTGACAGAGCGTGAGCAGCATCGACGTGTTATTTAGAATAAACCGTAGCAGTCATTCGACAACGTCAAAGTAAATCTGGCAAACTTCTTGTAGCAAAGGTATCATGGAATTCGTTCGAAACGGTCTCGCCGTACAGAGCCTGTTGTGACACGGGGGATGTGTCAGGAACTCAAACTACTGGGTGGAGTACTCTGGTCGACTTGGTGGACGAACCTGTCCAAGACCTGCAGTAACCGACTCCACCTCTTCCTGGTATGAAAAATCATTTCATGGTCCAGTTCCGGATACCACAGTACCTCCAATCGCTCCCCTCTCCAATACGCCTGTCCCTCGTCCTCCCCAGTCAAATACTTTCTGACTGCCTCCGTATTGACCACCTGGTCCTGCCCGCTCAGCGCGACCGCCATGACCTTGTCTCGGAGATCTTCCTTCCAGAGGATATTCTCTGCCCAAAAGAAATGACGCGAGATCGTACGCGACACGTCTGGATCC
>JBBPRR010000371.1:0-25649 GCA_038093115.1 Hortiboletus flavorubellus
TTATAGGGGATACGTCATTCTCAAGGGAAGGTGAACAGCATGTGCGCATTTCTGATCAATTGGCGACTCGACAGGGACCGTCACCGCTACGGATATGTGGTGAGACTATCCTGTTATATGCCTCCCATGGGCGTTCTTTTACACAGCAGACAATCCCTTGGGATGAGATTCGGATGATGACAGCCACAGTCCACACGACGATCCTGCTAGTGGATGTTGTATATGGACGAGGTAGGCTTGCTGTCACACTCTGTTCTCTCAACAACCCTCTTCTGGGCGGATATGTCCGGCCAGGTGGCAGTCGGGCCTCTGTCTGGGTGGCGATTACTTCTTTGCTTCCCATGTTTCGCACTAAGAGGTTGGGCACACCTTCATGACATCCATGTCCTAGCATTGAACGTCGGACGTTGAACCGTCAATGTTGCATACTGAGTATTTTTATTTTATTTTATTTTATATCGGTTTGAACAGTCATCGATAGTAGACAGCCTCAATTTGTGTCAAAGCCCGCGCAACGCCCACGCCGCACAGCACAAAAGTGACACATTATCACCACTCGCATGCACAACCGATGATAACGCATCGCGGAATAGCCCGATTTCCCCACTGCAATCATGTGCGACTTGGAGTGTACTGTATATACCAACCAAGTTGACGCCCAACCTTACTCTCGTATACCGACGCTTCCGTAGGCTCGGGTATGGTTGCAACACCCTTCAAGTTTCACTATAGGTGACATGTCGAACCGGCCAGACACTATGCGGCGTCCTACGATCCAACTTGAAGCACCCCATGATGTTACAGTGGTTATCATCGGTTATCAAGAACTTCGTGAAAAAAAGAATCGTATGATAGGCGACGGATCGCCCAAACCAACTCAGCATCATTACAGCAACGGTTGTCAACGACCGTCAGTTGTCACTGTCATCGGATGCGACATGAAGTAGAGCTTCAAGACTGAGGGACCAAACCGGCGGGGGAACCAATTTGGCCACGTCGCGCGGGGTGCACCTGGTACCCACGTATGACAGGGCGGCGACTATGATAATTTTGTAGCTGAGTCGGAAGGGGCAATTTCGGAATCTTAAACGCCACAGTGTATCCTGACTACCGTTGACCCAACGAAGTCCTGATTGGGTGCGCGAGTAGTCTGGCTATTTAATACTTTCGGTGGGATTCGACTCTGATTTGCAAGCTGATTTGCCAATGATTCGGTTAGTTCATGAGTTCGGTTTGCGAGGGTCGAGCGTTATAAGATACATAATTTGAAACGCATCAGATAAGATGCAGATCTTTACGATCGACTCGACGTGCCAGCTCTACTAGTAAGCTCTTTGAATGCAGATCCGAAATCCAGTGAATCTCGAGCTTGGCGAGAAGTCGGGTAACCGATCTAATTCAAAAATCGGTTTGCGTTTGAGCGTCAGCGTCGATTATGGTGTATGGAGGGAAGCCCCGGCGGTGTGCGCTCCGAGACCGATCTTTTGAGGCGATGCGACTCGATCATCGTCATCCACCAGCATCATCATGTCCGACACAGCGTGGCATACTGTGTGAGTAACCCTCCACGCCCGCCCGTTCTGCCCGAACGTCCTTGAAATTCATATCTGGCTTATCTAGGACCGTTCGTATCCCATTCGCGAGCAACAAGCACGCCACGATCGCAAAGCAAGTTATCGATGTCGACGCTGAGCTACAGAAGGAGGCCGTCAAACGGTCGTTGACGGTGGAAGGCGACGAGCTGATTGCGTCAGTTTACGTTCCCCTTCGCCTCGACTCGCACTCCTGACAATCGACGACGCATCACAGGACATTTCAGACGCTAACCGTCCGTTTAGCACGTCTATCAGTCAATGGATTCTTGGAGAATGTCGATCTTGTTGTTCGAACGATAGGGGAGTTTGGCGAAGAGGCAGACAAGAAACCAGGCGCGGAGGTGGGAACAGGAACGGGACCGTCAGAGTCCAAGTAATGGGGTCAAGTAGTTCGATTCAGTGCTCATACATCGCAGGCGTTGCTGGACAAATAGTGTGGAACTATCTATTGTCTAACCACTCGGCTTAAGCCTCTGCACCCTCTGCCTTCTTTTTCTTCTTGTTCTCTCGTAATGGCTTCGTCAACAGGCTCTTGAGTTCCTCATCTTCCAACTCTTTTTCCGTCTTGACCAATTCTGGCTTGTACCAGATAGGCGGATGGGTGATCAACAAGGGACCAGCAGGGGGGAGGGCGACAGTGAAATGGAATGCAGCTACAAGCGTGTTTGCAGGTGTGTAACTGGTAAAAGGATATCAGCAAGGCAACACATCAACCAAAGTCCTGTCACTTACACCACCTCGTATGGTTTCACGAGACCATGAGAGACAGCTTCTTGGAGGCCGAGACGGGCCCTCTTCTCGTCCTCCAAGACACGAATATTGATCGGAAATGCACCCGCCTTCTTCTGCATCTCAGAAAACACGGCACGAGAGTTCTTCATTTTTAGTTGATATGTAACAGACCCTTCTTTCTGATAAATAGTTGTTCTCGAGTCTTCTACCCTTGCCTTGAAGCATCACAATTAATTATCGGTCGCTCCCGATGATTGCTCAAGCATACCTTTCCGTCCTCCCCTGAGGAGACGAGAATATCGATGCCATACACTTCATCTTCCGCGAATGTAATCGTCTCAGTATCCCGTTTTTGAGCTTCAGTCGGGTTCAGGATGATACGCTTCTTCCCATCTATCACATTTTGAGTCTGTTGACACGAGAGCATCCCTATTCGACAATGGTCGCATTAGTCACGATAATCTCTCGATCGATTGCACGTACCTTCCACCGGCTTGCAGTCCCAAGCGGCAGCCACCTTCGAGACAACGTCCGTCACCGCCCAGTTTTTGTTCCCGACCTTCACCACTCTCAGGGCAGCCTCGGCAGCATGCCAAGCTGCCTTGAGAACATCGGCACGCCTTCCTATCACCGGGTTTTGCTCGCTTGCACCAACAACGATCGTTTCTGCGCTGATCGCTGCAAACCCGTCGATATGAGCGCCGATGTGGAGCTTCACAACGTCGTCTTTGGCCAGGACTTGTGAAGCGAGGGAATCTGAGCTACATCGGCATAATCGATTCAATCGAAGAGCTCGCGGTGGGCCGGGGGCTCGGAAACGTACGCAAGAGGGGAAAAATGGGCGACCGCGTGGTTGACCGAAATACACGTCGGGAAGGCGATGCCTACATCATCCGCTCCGATGAAGATACGTGGGATGGAGAGAGAAAAAAAGTTTGCGTGCCTTTGGGAACCTTGACGCCCTTGACAACCTTGTTGTATACGGCCCCAGTTGCCTCTTCGAGGAGTTTGTCCCCCTCGATACAAAGATCGATGACCTTTGCCCCCTCAACAGAGAGGGCGATGAGTTTTTTCATGACATCGTTCACGATATCCCCAGCCGCCTAAGAAATCCAGTGAGGATGGTCAGAGCCCCCGTACTCGCCGTCACGGTTGTACGAGGCATACTTTATATTTTGTAATGTCAGGCTCCGATATCAATCGTGATTTTTCAGCTGGTTTTGGGACTTGTGCTTCAGCCATGCGTATCCACGTCAAAGGAGCTGGGATATGCGGAAAGTGATCGTGCAGGAGAGTAAGCAAGAGGTGATCCCCAAACGTATGAGCCAGAGGCAGTCCTGATTTGGTAAACTTCCCGGATCAGGACAGCCCAAAGTCTTGTGAGTTGCGATGATGATCTTGGTGACATTTCCGCGACTGCCAGATCAACAGGACTGCCAAGTTGTTGTAATGCGTACAGACTACTATACAGATTGGTTACGGGGGTATCGTTCCCTAGGGTGTGTTGTCTAAATGTGCGCTACTTTCGTTCAAGTCTTCGTCCCAAGTATCAGTCGTTAGCAAATATAACCGAATCATCGACGTCCTCCGTTCATAGCTGCCATGTCATCCTTGAAGCACACGAACCCGCGCAATCTGCGACACAGTTCGGACTTCTCTTCGTACTCCGTTTCGACGCCTGGGGATGAGGAATTGAACCAGGCACGCCACTCCGGGGCTTTTCCGAATGGTTCGTTCCAAGACAATTCGGAACGAATGCTTCCTCGCACAGAGGTACGATCAGCCATGTCACTTTGAACACCAGTACCATTAGTTGCGAAGGAGGGACCGGAAGATGATACTGCTTACTTTTCCCAATTGATCCAGTCACGTTCAAAATAGTCGCGGAGTGGATTCGTCGTAGATGGAACGCGATCAAAATGTTTCTTGAGGTACTTTCCTTGTGCTGATCTCACGAGCGAAGGTAGAGGATCCTGGCCATAGAGCTTTTCGTAAGCATGCCAAATCGACTCTTTGCATGCCGTGATAGTCCGAACATTTCGTGCTAAATGCATGGATGCCCACGATGACACACCCCTGTGGGAACATTTTTTGCCGGGCGAACACCCGCTTCCATCATCCGAATCTGGGGAAGCGGCCGATGAGAGCGATCGGAGCTCGAACAGCGTATCTGGGTCAATAAGATCGGGCAATCCCGTCGTCGGCTGAGCACTCCGTTTGCATAACGAGCTCGATGGAAGGGGAACCTCGAGGGGTGGATGAGTTTGAATCTCGTGGAACCATGCACCGAGATGAAATGGTAAAATGGAGACTAGGTTTGGTGTGAGAAAACTATCGTTCAACATTTCTTCCCATGCGCGCCTGAGCCTAGAATGGTCTCGAGGGTCTGGAGGAGAGGGGTATTTGTTGTCGATGCCACGCATTACGAGTGAAAGCGACGACGAAGATCCGAGCAATAGATCCCAGTTGCTGCTCTTCGAGTTACTTCCTGCAATCGAGGGGTCTGACTTTGTAAACGGGGTAGAATTTGAAACTGCAGTATTCGAGCTGCGCGGTGAGCTGTTTTCGGACAATTGCCCACTCGTGGGTACGCTCGAATATGGGGATTGAGATGGAAAGATGAGGTCCTCTTCAATGATCTTACGCTGTGGATTAGAGCCAATTTTTTGGGTGTATGGATGCTCATTTCGCACCTCGAAAACGCCATCTGGGCTAAGCACACGTGAGATTTCCTGACAAGAGCACATGGGCAATGCATGAGTTACAAGAGATGGGAGGCATGACGTTACAATTACCGCGAGCACATATCCCCACTATTAGTTGGGGAACAATTCATCAGTGGCGGACCAGGTGACAGCTTAACAACATGGATTACGAACCTCGTCTTCTGGGATATGGAGACCCATACGAACCATCCTTACAAAGTCAAACTGACCGTCAAGAAACGGCAGTCCATCGAGTCTAACGGAATTGTGTAAGCAGAGACGTCTGAAACGGGCAACTGAGAACCGTACAAGTTACCATGGACCCACTTCAGCCTACGAGATAGGCTTTTATCTAGTATGCCGAGCTTGGGCTGTACTGGCTGCACGTCAAACCCCACAATCGTACTACCCTGAGGCTCATTGTCAGTGAATGCACGCAGATAGTGTGAGATCAGGCATACCTGCCACTGTTTACCGGCTTCGATAGCCCAAAGACCACGACCACACCCGAGGTCGAGAACTGTTGCTGGGGGTCCGTCGAAGTTGTAGAGCGTTAAACTTTTACAGCAGTTTGTTATAAACATATGGTCCCAATGATCACTAACGAACGGTGGAGTCAGCATGCTGCGGAAGGGAGCAGACATCTCAACTTACAAGTTTACAAGGTCGTTCGTGTAGGTGAGCGGCGAAATGACTTCACCGTTGGGGCGCCGGTGCACCGGCTCTCTAGGTAGCCGTGCCTCGACGTCCTTGATACAGGAGGTGATCACCATAGTCATGGTGGTTCCTAAAGCAAGGGCATCAACCAGACTGTAGGGAGCAAGGTATCAGTTGCAGTCAAGAGCAAACAGTTATTTAACAGGAGTACGTTACGCACACCAAGCGTCCGGGTGGTTGGACCGTACAGCACGAGGCAATACCAGGACTATATATCGACTTACGGCGAGCGCCTAGAAGAATCTTCCTGAATACGGCGGGGTACTAAGCGATCGCCCGCAGTGCCTAAGTAATGGCCGCACCGTCTCCCGAAGACTTTATACATTCACGACCGACAGGGTCAACAAAATGCTCCGCCGCTTAGCACCGGCCGGGATTCGGTTCATTAAATGCTCCCGCGTAATATTAATCGATGGTGTTGTCCGGGGTCTCTGTTATCACGGGGTCTCGCCGTGCCAGCTGCGCGCGCCGCGTCCTCGTTCCAAACGACGATGAACTCCTCAATATCCGTGCGCCTCACAAAGGGCGCCCTCTCTGCCGCAGCCAGACGACAGCATCTCAACTCTGGCAAGCCTCCCCGTTGGTGTAGGGCTGCCTCCGCTGCAACCACTCAAGAGAAAGACCCTCAACTCGGAGACTATCCTGAGCTGCCATGGGAATCCAGCCAAACCCTTCCCCCGCGAGGCTGGTGGGACCAGCAAATGAGGCGAAACTTTGGTGACCCCGTCAGTGCTCCGATGCGCCATGTGGGCTGCAATGATGTTGACCATATGCTCGTTAGGTTCCGGAATGCGAAGAAGTTCTATCTATGTGGGGCCCAGATGTCTCGGTTGTACCTCCTCAGACAGCCTTGTTCCAATTTACTCTAGCAGCTTCCGCTTTCGTCGGCTTTGGTTTCCTCTGCAAATTTATGTTATTGCCAGAGAGACCCACCGTACCTCGGGAGTATCCGTTTTCTGGTCTCGTACAAGAGCTTGGCGGACTAGAGGAGAACAAGGTATGCTCCATACCATGAAATTTCCAGAACAACAGACTAGACCGTTACCTAGGCGAGAGAAGAGACTGAGGATGACGAAGAGTAGGCAGTGTAGCACTGCCCTAGATTTTGTCTACTTTGAGTCAGATCCGAGAACTTTTTCAAAGCTCTCCGGAAAATGGGGTTTGGATGCGGTTACCCAGCTCTTGTCGCACGCTCGCATCAGACCCGATGAAAGATTGAATTCGATAGTCGCTGTCATTCCCCATAACCCCTCGAAAAAAATACGGAGCACATGACAGTTCAAAAAATAAAGACTATTAGGATTCTAAAAGTAGATTGGTAGACGACGATGGATCTTCCGCAGGGCCTACATCCATTTTCTTTTCAAGCTCCGGTCGAGGGCGCAATCGGACTTCAAGTGGTCGTGACGGAACTAAACCAGCTAGATGGTAATCTCCTTCATCCGTGCTTTCCTCCTCGGTTGATGCTGTTGTGCCGGTGTCTGTGGCTTTACGCCTTGCGCTGGCCCTCTTCTGCCGTGTCTTCCCCGTCAGAGTACTGGCCCTCTCTGTGCCCTTCTTTTTGTTTGATGCCGTTGTCCTGCGGCGTTTTTTCGACGGCCCTGTTTCATCCTCGGGGGCAAAATCGCCATCTCGGGCAGGCGCAGGAGACCCCGTGTTTCGATCATGTACTTTTGCCCGCTCTTTCCGAAAATCGGAGACCACCTGTTGCAATCGCTTGCTAGTGTACGCTTGCCGTCTTCGCGGTGCATATGATCCGCCGCCAGACTCGACTTCTAAAAAAGCGTTCAGACTTCCTTGTCTGTTCGCGGAAGTGGCCTTGTGATAGACATGCGTCTCAACTCATAATGATTCTCACATCGGCACAGAAAATCTTACCTGATTACGCCGACTCATCTTCTGGATAATCGGTAGCAGCAGATCGTCAACCTTGGTCTCCTTCCAGCTCAACTCGTCGTGCAAGAAGCTAGATTCATAACTGATGAGTATCTGCACCTTTGCTCACTTAAATCACGCACTGTCGAAGCGCATCAAGGTCAGGCATCCCCCATTTGAAGGGTTCCTCTGACGAATCGACGGTAGGATGATAATAGGCATCTCTCTGTAATGAATAACATTCTGAGTGAGGATCGGAATTGACAGATTGGGGTGACAACTTGCAACGAGGGGATTAGGCCATTCTACCGGAAGATATAGGTCCCTGAACTTTTTTTTCTGCCGTCAGGCGGATGTCAGTAAAACCCGCACTGTGGGAGTATTCGAGGGCGTAAACCTACAAACCGCTTTCTGAACTTGGTGTTATTGTCCTCCCCTCGGTCCCGCCCACTCTGAACCTTTGCCCACCAATCTTTGAATTTATGAAGGCCGTCTTCCCCGGGAAACTCTTTCATAAGCTCCATGGCCACAACTGGACCAACTCCAGGCAACCCTTCCACGTAATCGCTACCCAGTAGATACGCTAAGCGAACAAGGGTGTCGCGTTCGAGGCCAAGCTCTCGAGCCAGATCAGATAACAAAAAGCATTCGACTGTCTTGGATTGGTTGAACATGTTCTTGTAGACCCGCATTCCTCCAAAGAGGAATACATCAGAGTCGTCGGTGATGATGCCATCCACCAATCCCAAGGACACGAGCTCAGCGCACTGTGCCTCCGCTTCCATTGGAGCAGTAATATACGGGATACCGAATAGGCGTAGCATAAGCTGAATTGATCAGAATGTCAAAGACTAGCAAATATCGGAACGAAAAACATACCATAATCTGGGAGATCATGTGCTGCGTGACATCTTCAGAATCGCGAATCGCCGCTTTCTTCTGTCGGTTCAGCTCCCTAATCTCTTCATCAATCTCGTCCCTGACGGAGTCTATGTCTTTCCCCTTCATCTGAGAGACGAAGCGGGCAAACTCGCCCGCTTCTTGACGGGGATCCATCTCCTGCGCAGCGTCCCAACTCTCTTCCTTTTCCGTTTGACGTTCAACGGCAGACACGTCAGTTGCTGAAAATTGACCAATGGGAGAAGGTGATCGGGACCACTCAATGGCTGAGTCCGAGTGATCACTCTCTTCTGGCAGATGGACTACTGGAGACGACACCGTCGAATCCGGGGGTGATGGTCGGGACAGATCGAATGATACACGGGGGCTCGATCTCTGTGCATAGTCACCACGGTTGTCTCCGGTCATGGGCGGAGGTGGAGATAATACGGGAGGGAAGGCACTGCCTAGAGATGCGGATGTGGACGGAACCACGACTATTTCTTCCATGTCGTCATCAACGTCTGACCCCCCAGTAGCATCAGTGAGACCTTGGAGCGGAGAAGCGCTGTTGAGTTCAGGTGACGGGGGTGACGGTTTTGGGGGCGGCGACCACAACGGAGGCTTTTCCAATGACCCTGCGGCGTTGCCGTTTTCGTTGGGAGGTAACGCTGAGGATGGGTGTCCGGGGATCCCTTGAGGTAATAGCAATGATGGCGTTCCAAATGATGATGATGATCGAGTACTCTGCTGGGCGTAAATTTCGGAGGTCATGCGCGAAGGTCCAGCACCCGCAATGGACAATGCCGTCTCGAGTCGAGACGGAGAAGCGTATAGATCATCCTCGTCATATGGGCGGAGACGGGCAGAAGGAGCTGCAGCTTGCGGACTACGATCAAGGGACCCTTCGGCGGACTGTGGTGGCTGGGTTACGCTCTGGCTAGACGACGGCTTTGCTGAATGCAAGTTCGTTCGAGCCAACGAGTGTTGAGAGTCAAGCGAAGCTTGTATGGCGACAGCAAGTTCAGGATCTTCTTCATCAGACTCCGGTGCGCGAAACCGAGGCAACTCATCCTCGTCATCCGCGTCAAACAACGGCTGTGGCTTTGCACGGTGCCGTGCTGGCTGAGACGCCGTGCCCTTCTGCGATCGCCTGTTAATCGCGGACAACGCCATGGTTTGCTGGTACTCCCGAAGGTCCGGATCAGGTGGAACGGCACTTGGTCTACGAAGCCTCACATCAGTACACAGCATAGCGGACAGTTGGTGTCGTACATGCTAACTTCCTCCATCTCCATGTCACTGTCATTATCACCGTCGCTTACGGGAACCCGAGCATCCTGGTCAATCTCAATCGGTTTTGTCTGAGTACCTTCGTCTCGGATACCTAGAACCCACCCTCCATCCGCGCCTTCATTCTTGATAAGGAGATACTCTCTGTTGCGTTCACTGGCAATACGAACAGGAATGGTGATATGAGCCTTGCCGATACTGTCCGTCGTCATCAGAAGCTGCTGCGTAAGCGCATTACGCTGTTGAAGGTTCTTGATCTGCTCCCTGGAAAAGTCTAATGGGGTAGTGGCTTTCCTCAACATATTCTGCAAGCGCTTGTATGACGTCTGCCTCGACTTCAAACGGAGATCGCCAACGATCTCATATTGCACTTCTGTCGGAAGATCGCGAAAAGCGGGAGAAGTGACGTCGAAGTCTTCTGGACGCATTTCCTCGATGAACGTGCGCAGCTCTTCCTCGGTGGCTAAACGAGGATCTGGTGCATGCGTTCGTGTCGCGTTCGCAACCCGTTCTTCCATGTTGACCTCGGGCAATTTGTACGGATCATGGTCGTGGAACCGGTTCTTTGTCTTCGAGGACGGTGGTGGGACTAGCGCGTCTCTCTTCTTTAAGGGTGTCTTGCCCACGGAACCAGTGATATCCTCGAGATACACTGCGCCCTCGTCGAGAACGACGGGGCCCGAAGGCACCTTTTGTTTACCCTTGGACGACGTTGGGCTAGCTCGCTTGCACATCAGTAGCGGTAGCCGAGTACGAAATATGCAGCGCGTACCGAGAAGCCTGAGCATGAACGAGCGCTTCTCGTCTCATCTGCGCTGCGAGAAGCCTCTCCGCAACCTTGACATGACTCGCAGCGGCACCGCTCTTCTTCTTCTTGCGCTCGGACTAGATGGGAACCGACATCAGAGAACACATCATCGGAGACGCACAGAACCGCGTACGATCGTGTTTCGCTTCAACGCTGGCGCACCGCCGTCAAAGACAAACACCGGACGGATGCCGTAGAAGAGGAGCTTGCAGATACGACGAAGAAAGCCCAGGACGTGGGCGTTCACGAGGGCACGACCCTCTCTGTCACGCATGGTGGCTTGGAATTGGTAGATCCATATGCTGGAGTCAATCGCGAGGGCTTTTCCTTCGATAGTCTCAAGCCTTTGAACGCTGTCTGTGAGTGTGACACGCTGCTATGAGGCTTAATACACGCACGGAACTGGGCGACCAACGGGTGCGAGAAGACTCCAGAGAGATTTGACACCCATCCTGCTTCATGAACAAAATATTGATGAGCGTTGGTGCGCTCGGCGAGTCTCACTGGCACATGTGTATGCCGCTGAATGAATTAGTCAAGCCAGTCAACGGTAAAGTCGCGTCTAGTAGCATGGGAAACATGGGATCCATAAACCATAAAATGCCAGAACTTCGACAGACCTGAGCTTCAGCATGATACGATAATGCAGAAAATTAAACTGAGATGCTAAACATTCGGGATACCGAAAACACAAAACACGATACCGGGCGAAACAAGTAACCGAGGTCATAAAAAACTCAGGAACGGGCAACAAAAAGACATAATGGGCCGCGTGTCACGATACCGGCGGGCGATCAACTTTTAGAGTCGCGAGGACGGTCGGAAGCATCCACAGGACGTGGTCCAGCTGGGGATCCTTGTCCAGCGGAACTGTTGCGCGACGAGTGATTTCCGGACCGAGTTTGACCACCGAGAGCGCCAGGGGGCCGCAAGTCCTCCATCGCGGAAGGCGAGAATCGTGCGTCAAAACCAGAGCCGCCTGTCATCTGCATTCCCATGCCACCCATACCTCCCATCATACCCATACCACCACCCATACCGCCCATCGGTATCCCTGGACTCATCATCGGCATTCCCATCATCGACATCCGAGGATCAAAACCCATTCCACCTCCTGTCATCATGGGAGTCATAGGTGAATGCAAACCATCGCCACCGCCCGAGAACGTCATCATAGCTTGTTGATAGGCTGCTTGAGCCGCCTGTTGTGCCGCGAACATATATGGTTGACCACCATAGCCGGGCATCATGTTCGGATACCCGAATCCTGTCATCATTGGGTTGGTTGGTGGCATCATGGGGCCTGTCCCGGTCATCATCGGATTCATGGGCATCATATGGTTCATCATCGGGTTTCCCATCATAGGATTCATGCCCATCGGAAATTGACCATTGAACATGCCCGATTGAGCCATCTCTAACTGTTGGCGCTGGAACTCATCCAGTTTTCGCTGACGGTCTTCAGCGAGTCTCTTCTCTCGTTCACGTTCCGTCAAGGCCGCACCGACACCACCTTCACGCTTGCGTTCACGTTCGTGTGCAGTGATTGCCCCGAGGAGACCAGTCTGAGGCGGTGGAGGCTTGTTTGGGACGTTGATCAGGGATGCACCAGTCTCGCGTGCGAGTTCCTCCTGTCGTTTTGCAGAACGGTCTTGTTTATCTTGCATACCTGCAGAGAGTAAACCGTGCGGTGTGAATGCTTTGGTAATGCTGTGAGATGCAGGCTCGAGCTGTATAAAGGTGTCCCTCTGCGGTTGGGCCTCTGGAGGAGATTGATATGTTCCAGGTTGACGACCAGCATCGAGCACTTGGGTCCAAATACTGTGCCGCGGCGGCGTCTGCTGGGGGAGATCAGAAAGACGGCGGAATGGACCACCTTCGTCGGGAGTCCGCGAACGTTGATCACCGACAAACCGTCGTTGAGGAGGCACGCCGCCGAAGAAGTCATCGTGAGCACCAGGTGCACCTGATTACGTTCGTCAGCTCAGGGATACGAAATAGAAGCTAAAATCACCTTGCGTTTGTGGTCTTGGCACAGGCGGAAGACCACGAGGATGTCGTAATTGAGCATACGGGTTAGCATCAGTTGCGGTGGGAACCTCGCCCGGCGATTGGGTGCGACTCTGCGGCCGAAGAGGTCGAGTCGGCGCGCCACCGATTGGTGCAGGCGCGGGGGCGGGTGCATGAACGGACGCTTGAGAAGGCCGTTTGCTACCCGTAGTCGAGGGTTCGTCATCGGAATCGGCATCCTCTTCTTCTTCTTCTTCCTCCTCCTCCTCCTCTTCGTCGCTGGTTTCATTCCAGCCTGGCGTTCTTGCAGTTGACCCACGCTTCCCATTCGCTCTCCCAGGCCTCTGAACGGCAGCCTGATGTGCGGCTTGTTGTGCCTGTAATCTCGCTTTGCGTTGCACTGCCTGCCTTGAGGGTGCGAACGTCGATTTGTACTGCCCAACGTTGTCTAAACTCCCTCCCGCTGACGGGTTCTCTGCTGGTTGTGGTGACGGCTGAGGGCGTGGAGGTGGTGGCGCTACAGCGTTCCCTGGCGACGCGCTTGCCGTGGGCAATTTTGAAGGCACGGGAGTGGTAGTTGTGTCAGCATCTAAGAACGACAACGCGGCGAGTGCATCCGCATTCACGTCGTCCAGCTGAATATTCTTCCGTGCTGGGAGTTCACCTTGGTCGGACATGGTGTCAGTGTCGCTGTCGGGTCTGTGAAGATGTTGTTGCTCAGGCGAAGAAACCGATGAGGCGTCTGGATTTAGTGTTCGGCTAGAGCCGCTTGTTGTCAGAGCACGTGCACCGGAAGGTTTGCGGCCAATTGCAAGCCGAGAACCACTAAGCGAGGGTTCTGAGGTTACTCCACTACATGCAAGTTGGGATGGAGAAGGTGCGCCTGAGAAAGGTGTGTGTCCTGGGGGGGCAGGTTCTGATAAAGAAGTCGAATCTGATTTTTCGGAGATAGTCGTGGGCACGCGGCGTGAGAGGGCCGGCTTTTCGTCGAGTTGCTGCATGAAGAAGAGCGCATCTGTGAATACACTCTGGGGATCTGCAGGCGGGGGCGCTGGTGTAAGTTTTGAAGTAGGCGTTGCAGACATAGACTGCGAAGGTGGTGAAAACGGTTTATCAGGGACAGGGGGAACTGCATTTGAGGGGTTGCGCATCAGCGATCTTGGAAGCGGAGAGGAAAAAGATTGGGTGGTCTGCAAAGCTTGAATAGAGGGAAGGTCCTTTTCAAACAAAGAATGGGGAGACGTCAGAATCGAGTAAGTCGGAGAGCTAGGACGAGATCTTGGTGACTTCTTAAGCGAGCCGGGAGATCCAGGTGACTGAAGGGCAGGCCCTTGGTTTCCAGGAGTGGGTGAGTGAACCGACATGCTTGAATTCGTCGAGAACGAGGGCGATTCGGGCGAAGTCATTGGCGAAAAGGGTAACTTGACGCCCATGACTTCCGCAACGCCACCACCGGACCCAAACGTCTCCTGTGACTTTGTAGCATTTTCTGTATTTGGTGACAGCTTCGAATCGGGACGAGAACCAGCACCCCTTCCAAAAGAGTCCCCACTGAGCTTGCGAGACGTTCCACTAGTGGCAGGGGGGCTTGACGCAGCGGACCGGCCGAATACCAAATCACCCTCTCCACCTTCGTGTATGATGGAGGCAGCGATAAAATTTGCAAGGGGCTCGTGCCCATCTGATTCTGAAGCGTGCTGATGAGATCCATGAGAGTCATCAGTTGACCGTGAAGGGCCCGGTGCATGCCCCGAGTCAGCCAGGGCCTCGTGGGCACTGTTAAGTTCCGTGATAGGAGTCAGTGCACGACCAACAGTCGAATCGACAGGACGAGATTGGGATTGAGCTTGTGGGAAAGAGCTGTCAAAGTTCACAGAAGGTAATTGTGGAAGTTGCTGGGATTGTTCCATTCCCCGAGTAGCTGGAGGAGCAAGAAGGGGGGGCCGCTGAGAGGGTTCTGTTCCCATAGACAAGGGAGGGAGAGCGGGAACATCCTGTCGTGACTGGGGGTCAATTTGAGGCATTCGCTCGTGCAACACGTTCAATAAACGAGAGCGAATAATCGACGTGTGATCATCCATTGGATCCACTGTTTCTGCGAACTCTCTGTCAAGGAAGAGAAGCTTCAATCATATGTTAGACGAAATTTACGAAAACCAGGTGGAGCCTTACATCTCGAGCAGGCCCGACAGGATAAGCGAACATCATTGACACTGGATCTCGAGGGTCCCATGTATAGGGTTTTGGTCGTCCATAGAGTTCAAAAGCATCATGAAGCGCTGAGACCCGAGTTAGCAGCTAAATGCGCACAAAAGGAGAACGCGTACCAACAAGCCACTTCAACATCTCTGATGCTTGTGTGTTTCCAGCCTCGAGCTCTGGCATGATGAGCAGCCACCCTTCCCGTCCTCTCATACCACCTGCTGTCTCTTCGTCGCCGAGCAAACCTTCCAGCTTCATCAACGTACTCCGATTTATTAGCTCTGGGCGCTCGGGATACACTGCGAACGCCTGAGTTACATCCTTGAGCGTCAGTAAAGCCTTCTTCTTATCCTTCGGCTTCGGTGACGCAAAGAGTGACAGTACAGGGCGTGGTGGTAAATCCTCAACCTGCTCCCGCGAAAAGAGACTGGACATGCGCTTCTTGCGAGCCATGTTTGACATGCCAGGATGGGGACCATCACCATGCGCTGGACCAGGGACCTCGGATTGTGATGCGGCGGAGACTACCATCCACATGCGTTTCCAGTCAGTTTGTCCAGCGACGCGAATGCGAACCCAGCCTTCCATGCGGCCGCGCTGTAGAGTCGAGTGCGTTTCCCTGCCTATGAAAATGGTTGGTTATTTGAATATTGACAACGCTCAATGAAGTTTACCGCACCCCCAGGCAGAGTGATTCGTATCAGATGTGCCGTGTATATCTCCTCAAGTCGCGATTTTTCCCAAGCAGAAAGTCGAAGTGCGGTTGCCCATGATACCAACGCTGCGGTCGATGAACAACTGAATAATAAGAGGTTTGACCCAGCAGTGTTGAGAGTAAGCACGTTGGTGAATTTTTTCGCGGGCTGGCCATCTGTGGCGGGGACAGTGATGGAACCGAGAACTTGCACAAACTATGATCACGGTTAAATCATGCACGTAGTCCCTAGAAGGCGGCAACGCACGGCATCCGTTGTGTTGAAATAAGTTGGAGGGACCTCCCTGCCTTGCTTATTTGCCTCTTCTACCTCACGCATGTCCCATATACTGAGGGTTGTGCCGCCGAGCTGTGCCCAGACGTCAACCCAGCCATCGTCCTTGTGTGGCCGCTGGCCATCTGGTTGCCTCTCGAGGCGTTTTACAAGAGGGCCGGAAAAGTATACCTTGCGGGCATGGGCAAGGGTCAACTGGACGACGGAGCGAATTTCGGGGTGAAGTGGGGCCGGAGTGGGCTGTCCCCCGGCTAGCGATGACCTGCGTATCATGGCAGGCTGCTGTTGGTCTAGCTGCTGGTCTGGTGAGGATCTCAATGGACCGAGAGACTTTGATTGGCCCATCTGGGGTGCGGGGCCACCGAAGTCGGTTGGAGGTGCACCGTTTGGGTTGCTGGGGCGGTTGGTGTGGGAGGCAGACGGGGGAGGGTTGGGAGTGGACTCTTGGGGTTTGCTGCGAAAGGAGAAGAACGAGGAAGTACGGGCATGAGACGAGGGTGGCATGGGCCGTGGCTGGGTGGTGTCGTTTGGGTTATCTTGCGCCTCGTCCGAGTCGCTGGTTTGCGGTCGCGCTGGAAAGTCGTGTACGTCAAAGGCCCTGCCTGGACTGTTCTGTCTAAGCTGCTGGAGTTCCGCTGGCGAGATAAAACCGCGGTTGCGACTGTCCCACTGCGGGCTCGAGGAAGGCATGAGCGGCGAGGACATACAAATCCGTCCACAGCAAACTGTCAAAGGGATCGTCGCTGCACTACCACTCTAAATATACCCCCGTTCTCACAACCACCTCATGTCCGACTCTGCAATATCAACGGTCAGGATCCGCTTTCTTCGCATCGTTCAGGTCGGGATCACGTCTGGTCCTGGCGTATCATGGAGCCGATTCATATGGTTGTCCCCAGTACATTCAAAGTGGTGCGACGGATGGCTGCCCTGACCCGGGATGCGATTAGGCATTTCATAGCCGCTCCCTGTTTCACCAACGTTCGGATCGTACCTGTCATGTCCACGCAAATTTGGGGCGGCCGTCACTTGGTCGCGGACTCGTGACTCGAGAGGCATAGTACGCATTCGCACTCTTAGAGCACGGTATGAGAACACAAGCTTGGTCCTTGAATGGGCATTCCAGGACAACGAAACAGGCAAGTAGGGATTGGCGGGTATACTCCAATCTGTACACTCCAAAAAACCTCTTCTCAACGTCGCACTTCTGCCCGTGGAGCATGCTCGTAACCGTCGAATCCGAGCGATTTCTGTACCACGTCATCTGCCGCGTCGGGTTCGAGGTGTCCTTGAACGTTTCGGCGGGCTCTGGGTATAATGGTTATATGAGCAAGAACACTACGCATCGGATGGTGCAGACGGGTTACCTGAAAAAAGTATAACTCAATACAATGTCGTCTATGTTCCGACACGAAGGATCATCAAGCATGTCTTTGTCTATGAAGAAGAGAAGAGGCATATCGACTTCTTCGCCCGCGAGGAGCTTTTGCTCCTCGAAGCAGAAGCACTCAACTTTAGAAAAGTACGGTGCAACCTGACCGGGCTTCGTTAGTGCGCGCAGAAAAGTGATTGTGACATACCCGATCTGGAGTCACGTTGTAGGTCGCAATGCCAATAACATCTTTTTTGCTCTCGTTTCGGGCCTTGTAGAATGCTAAACTGGATTCACCAAGCAAGACATCGACATATTTTTGCTGGGGGAAGAATTTCCAAGGCAGTGTTTCCGAACGGTCTGCATTGAAATGCACGCGAATGCGTCGCGCTCCTTCGACAGGCACAAGTCGAGAGGGGTCAAATCGGCCGGACGATGTAGAGACGACGGAGGGGGTACCAGCGAACCCCGTGGCCGCACAGAACATGCGATAAAGCGGCACGGCAGCGTAAGTCACACCTACCCCTAAGACAATCTACATATGGGCCGGCAGATGAATCATAGGAATGAAGAGAGATATCAGAACGCATACGACAGCAGTACTGTACAAGAGAAGGTTGCGGTTCCGGGTTGCATGGAGTTGTTGACGAGCTTGGTGCCGGCGAACGAAGGATGAATATGGCGGCCGAGGGGGCGAGGGGCGGGTGGACATGCGAACATTAAATAATTGCTTGATGGGCCGCCATGGTGCACTCGGCGAACGCGAAAGCCATGACTGCAGCCCCCGTGAGGAAAAACTACAAGGCCGAGCAACACAAGAATGAACTGGATACTGTACGCCATCAGAAATAGCTGGAAGAGACGAGGAGGACTTGCCAGTGCTGACCAGTGCGAGGCCCGCTGCAATGGTATGAACCTGGCCAACATGTCCGAGGTGACGATCGATCCGGCAATTCCGGCTCTCATGCAAAGGTGTGGTTGGCACGTGACTTGGTGACCACCGAATGCTCGCGTGCCAAGTGGCTGGAGTGACAAACTGTGGAAGTGAGCCATGTCCAACGAGACATCCAAGCCCAGATCGGATCGCCAAGCACCATCATCCAGCGCCTCTTCGTCAAGAACTCCGGACCAGGAGTTAGAGCAGTTGCTCTCTCGGGAGGCGTCTGCCTTCCAGCGCGAGGTCGAAGTAGAACGAATACTCAAAGCGTTCAAGCTAAAGTGAGCAATGCGAGCCTTCTGCTTGTTCAGACGTGTATCTTATAGGAACGCTTTACAGTCCGTATGATATCCTTGACCTCGACGAAACAGCAAAGCCAGAGGATATAAAGCGCAAATATCGACAGTTGTCTCTCTGTGAGCACACTCCCCCCTACCTTGATTTATGTGGTTATATTCAAGAGCATGCTGACGAAATGTGACTGGTTTGATCCGCCCGCTCCCCGACGCACCGTAACCCGCGCGAAATTGTACGTTTTTCTATACAAAGTCATCCATCCTGACAAGACCCCCCACCCGCGTGCTCCAGATGCATTCGACATCTTGAAGAAGGTACGCTCCTCGTCATGTACTTGTGCGCTCATTCTCTGCCGTGACACTTACTTGACTACCTATCAATTGGCAGGCCGAGGCTGAGCTATCCGATACCAACAAACGGACGGAACTTGACGCGGCAATCGCCTCAGCTCGCTCAACCCTCCTCCGCGCCCTGTCCCTACCCCCAAATCTCACTGACGATGATTCACGTCTAAGGAACCTGGCTGACGATCCAAAGATGAAGGCTCAGGGCCTGACGACGCCATGGAGGCTCATGCTCAAGGAGAAAATCAAAGAGGTCCTGATTGAAGAGGAACTCCGGAGGAGAAAGTGAGTGGATTATGCCTGTTTACGATGTAAGTACTGACATCACTCAGGGCGATAAAGATGAATCTTGCCAACGAAGGCCTAGAGGCTCGCAAGAAGGAGGAGGAGGTTACCGCGAAGAAGCGCAAAGCGGAGGAAGACAAGGCTTGGGAGGGTACGTGTTTTTCCTGCGGCCCATTGTATTGAGCTCATCAATTTCCTTCTGAATGTGATCTGGTGGGTTAGAGTCAAGAGAGACTCGCGTGGACAGTTGGAGATCGTTCAGTAGCAGCTCGAAGAAGAAGAAGAAGACCGGCCCTGCAATCCTCGGGTGAGGGGTGTTCAGCTGCTGAATTATGGATTGGAGACGGTCGAGTGTTACCCCTTATCAAAACTCTGGTTTTATCCTCGCATGTAACCAATGATCTATAGCATCAATGTTCTGAGAGGTACTATCAACCGACAGCGCGCTGAGGGGCACATTCCCGCATGTGCATGGCATTGGAACACGGGATGGGACTCCTAGTAGAGTATAACTTTCAGGATGCCTACATAACATCTTCCTCATAGAAGTGGCACGGGAGAAATATTAGAATATGGAATAGTCTCAAGGTTACTGTACGTCAACATGATTCGCACCTTCGGTGCACGTCCGCCCGAGGACCGTACAAAAATCACCGAAGTAAACATACTAATTTTTAGGTAACATGCTTGTCGTCAAGTCGCTTGTTTGCTCAAAAAATCTTATGTGACTGAAAAGGCTCGAAACAAATCACCCGAAACCCTAGTCAGTGATATCAATCACATCCGAGTCTGTGGCCACATCCCGACCCTTTCCCTTTCCTTTGTTCGCACGTCTCCGAGCGAGTTTGAGGGGTTTTGCTGTACCGCGACTCCTCGGCGCCTCGTCTTCCGACGACGCAATAACAATCAACGACGGGTCACGGGGCAGGCGACGACTTGACGATTGAGTGGACTTTGGCATAAAAGACTCGGTTGAACAGCTCATTGACGAGGCACTGGTAGCCCTCTTTGCACTACTTTGCATTCTCGTGCTGGATTCAGCGCCGGAAGGGGAGACGAGACATACAGCTAAAGGTTTCGTACCCAGAACCGAGCCAGATGGCGTCTTCCGGGCTGGTGCCACGCTCGGACGGCTACCCTTTCTGGAGACTTTGCCCTTGCCTTTTCCTTTGTTATCGTCGTCCGTACTCAGAGCACCCTGTTCGATCATCCCTACCTGTTCCAAGAACGACTCATCTACATCCATGTCGAACGACAGGTCGTCGTAAGGGTCGGGGGACGAGGACTTTTTTTCCAGCGGAACGTGTTTCGCCGGACCAGTTGGCGGTGGCCTTGCAGATGTGGAACCAGATTTCTGAACAGCCAATTTAGATGGTGCCGAGTCGTCGACGTCCCAAGTGATGTCAAAATCGAGTTCCGGGTCGGGTGTCAAGGCAGGGCGAGGAGAGAGGCCGATGTCGGGGATCGGAGCAGGTTTGGACGAATGAGCAGTGAAGTAATGAGATGTTTTAACCGTAGATGGAGCTCTGAGAGAGGTGGATGCGGTCGTCGTGTCGGGGCGCAAGGCTTGTTTAGGGTTGGAGATGGCGGGGGGCTTCTCTTTGGACGTTGAAGGGGGTCTAGCAGGCGGTGGAGGGTGGATACCACCCCGTTGATTTACTTGCATGTCGATCGCCTCGTCCATTTGAATGGCCATCTCGCGTAAGACATCGGGATCCACATCAAATTCATCTACAGGTAAGGGTTGGTGTTGGCGAGCGGGCTGGGCAGGTGCCGGTACAGGCGGATTGACCGGGGGTTGAGCTGCAGCGGGTGCCTCGGGCGGGGGATCGGGACGTCTGCGAGCGGATCAGCTCAGCGACGAAGTGTGGCGACATGGAACGTACATACCCTAACCGCTTCCTAAGTGAACTTAGAAAAACTTGTTCGCTGTTGATGTCGTGGTCTTCGGTTCTATAGCCCTTGAGGATGACATTCGCAGGCTCGAGGAAGGCAATGCCATTGCGTATGGATGTGGATTTAAGAACCATCTGGAAGGCCCATGTGGGTAGGCATGCGGTGAGATCGCGAGGGGACACACCTTGTACCCGAGGGGCGTCGTGCCCAGCTCCAACTGGGGAAGGGATCTAAACTCGATGGCCCTAAAGGTAGTCAAGCCATCGGAGAGCTCGAATCTGAGCATACCGCGGGGGAACCTGGGGACAGGGCCCTCGTCTTCGTCGGGCTGCTGTTCGGCATCTTCTTCATGCGCCAGGCCCAAGTCTGCGCGATCGAAACGGGTCTGATGTGTGTTCAGAAGATTAAACGCCGAGTGTGCAATTTCTGTGATGCTCCTAATTTCGACGAGCAGCGGTGTCGGGCCAGTGGTCTTTCTCTGGCCGGGGGGTTGACGGGCGGGTCGCCGGCCGTTGGATGGGCGTGGGCGAGCTGGATTTGGGTTGGACGCGACGAGAAGGGGGTCAATCCCGGACCCGGGCACTGTCGAGTCGGCGAGGTTGGACTGGAGGAGCTGTGCCTCGACGTGTTGGACGAACTGGTCAAAGTCTCTGGTCGGATCGAGGCCGAGCTCGGACGTGAGCCAGTCTGAGCAGTCTGCAAGCCACTCCTGGGTTTTGTTGGCGGGTGCTGGGTAGGAGGACGGCAAGCTTACCTGGTCGATGGCTGGTTTCCGGTAGTTGTGCGCGACCCACTCTCGGACGCGCTGGTGAGCAGGCATGAAGAGAGGTCACGTGTCGCACGGCGGGATGCATCGGACGGTGATGTCGCAGCTGCCCCGTCTGCCCGTGCCAGACATCAGAAAGACCCTCGACAGTTACCTCCGCTCCGTACAGCCTGTCCTCCTCGCCGATGAGCACAGCGGCGGGGCCCCCTTTGCCGTCGCCTATGCCCGACAGCGAGCCCTCGTCAATGCCTTTCTCGAGGGCCCGGCGCGTCGCGCACAGGCACGTCTTCGCGCGCTCGACGCGGTCTCTCCACACAACTGGCTCGATGACAACTTTTGGATGAAAAAGGCGTACCTCGAGTGGAGAGCACCCCTCCTCGTGAACTCAAACTGGTGGCTTGCCTTTGTCAATGATCCTGATGTCCCCCCGCAAGTGGTCACGAGCCATGCAGAGGGAATCACTCCTTGGCAGGTCAGGAGAGCGGCCTGTCTTGTGCATGGCATTCTTGATTTCAAGCATCGAATGCACTCGTGTGTATCTTCTCCACTCCTGCTTCTCTCGCTCACGTTCGCGAGCGCCCAGCCAGGACCTCTATCCCGACACCACCCGGATAGGTACGACCATGTCTTTCCCCCTCACCTCTGCTTATACGCCATCCCACCAGGTCTGTGGCTAAGGCACTGCACTTCCCAAATATTCAACCGCTGCCGTCTCCCTCAACATCCTTCTGACACGCTTACCGTCCCTGCGCCTCCCTTTTCATCCTGGGCATCCACGGTCACCGTCCTGGCACACGATTATTACTATGCACTCCGTGTAGCGGACCCAACCACTGGCGCACCCTTGCACGTTGACGAGATTGAGCGTGGTATGAGGGCAGTTGTAACTGATGTCCAGCATCGCCGGCGCAGTGGTGAGTTGCCCGTAGAAGTTGGTCCCCTCACAGCAGATGATAGAGATGAATGGTCTCGGGTAAGAATCGACGTCTTCCTCTTTGCCATTGTTATATTCTGACGCTGCTTGACCAACCCAACAGAACTACTCGATGCTACTGTCCATTTCTCCCATAAACGAACACTCATTCGCAGCCATTCACCAATCTCTATTTGTCGTCTCCCTTGACCATTGGCCTGCTCCTTCTGTGCCTGCAGACCAACGTGATGGAAACCTCCACCTTACTTTCGACATCGAGCAACTTGCTGCAGACTCACCACTCTCCCAACCACCCCGGTCTCTGTCGACAATGCACTCTGACCTCTTGTCTCACCAACATGCGATTCGTTGCTCACCCTCAGCACTCAACCGCTTCTTTGACAAACCTCTGTCTCTCATTGTCGAGCCTAGCACACGAGCAGGTGCCATGGGCGAGCATTCCCCAGTGGACGCATTGGTCCCAAGTGTGGTTTGTGAATGGGCAGTCGCTGGGGCCAATGGGGCAAGCATCTGCGGAGGTCTGGCTAATGTTCCATTCGAAAACGAGGGAAAGTTGGAAGGTCTAGAAGCTGGCTCAGGCTCACGTTGGACACGGCTCGATTTTGTCTCTTCGCCATCGATATGGACTGCGATTGAGAAGGCAAAACAGCATGCGCGGACACTTGTCTCGAACTCGGACCACCAGGTATCCTATTTCGCGGAGTGGGGAGGCGAGGAGATGAAACGAGCGTGTAAGTTACATTGCCTTCAAGTGCATCATTTTTCTTCAAACATACTCACCGCTCCACCAATAGCATCGCACCAGCCCGACACATTTGTCCAGCTGGCGCTCCAGCTTGCCTACTTTCGAATTCATCAATGCCCAACCCCCGTATACGAAACAGCACTCACCCGGACATTCCAGCACGGACGTACTGAGACGATACGTTCGTTTACGACGGAGAGCTATACTTTTCTAAAGGCGTTTGCGAGGTGGAAGGAGACAAGTTTGCGTCACACCCAGAGCGAGGTGAGTACACTCAATGCTGACGCGAGACGATGTTGACGACGAACGTTTTCCTACTACACAATTGTATCTGGTCATCGTTCCCGATCACGTTCCCATCTGATACATGCACGGTGTACACCACAGCCCTCGCCTCATCTTTACCCTCTGCTCCAGTCTGCTCTCAAAGTTCATTCTTCCCTCACTCGCTCAGCGATGATGGGCCGCGGGATCGACCGACATCTTCTTGGCCTCCGATGCGTCCTGGGTGATGAATGGGCATGGCTCGATAACATTGCCAGCACCTCGTCAGATGTTGGCCAGGATACCACTGCGTACGGAAAGGCGACGTCTGAACCACTTCCGGCGCCAGGAACGAGTGTCCCCCTATTTGAAGACGCTATTTTCAGGAAAAGTCAAGAATGGCGGCTGTCGACGAGTGGTCTAAGTGAAGGGTGGTGGTTCAGGGGAACCGGGTGAGTACGCGCGTTAACCCATCCCCTTACTGTGTCGAGGGGTACCCTTGTGCATCACTCCCCCGTTGCATTCCCCAAATTTTACATCTCCATTGCCACCTCCCTCACGCTATTGACATCGACCTTATCCTGGCAGGTTTGGATCGCCGTACACAGATGGATATGGAATAAACTGTGCGTCTGTTTCCTCGTCACCCGCCACTATCCATCGCTGACCATGAATACGTACCTCGAATCAATCCCGCACTTTATCTGCCTGTACGAACCATACCGGTCTTCGTCCTGACATCGCCCGAATTACCAACGCGCCCGACAGACCTCATCGGTCCACACGCCGTTAAATTCTGCGTCGAATCCAAGCACTCGTGTCCGACGACGTCCACGCATGTCTTTATCGAGCACGTCGCAGACGCGCTTCGAGACATGAGAGAGATTTGTCTGTCAGCCAACAAGACCGACCAGGAAGGCGAACTCGCGTCCCCAAATGCCGGTGCAGACCATTCGTTGACGGACGGCGTCGATAACTTCATGCAACAGCTTGGGGACTCTGTACTCGCGAAACCACGGCTCTGAGACGGTCGCGTTAGATTGATACATGTGACAGAGTGATCCTCACGGGCGGGTCGATGGCGCATGCGAGTAGGGGACTTTGAACGCTCTAGATGGGTTCCTTTTGGTAGAATCACCACTCATACCTTTGACAATTACCCTAGAACATCATTGATGACATTCGTTGGCAAAGTACAATTGCCAGCACAATCGATAACTATGGAATTGCGAGCTCGTTCTGAGAGAATTAGACTCGGATGTGGTGACGAGCGACTGCATATATGACACTCTTCCAGCAACCAGATTTGTAAGTGCTCACAGTGTAGACTGAGCTCGCCGGCTACTAGCAGATTTTGGATGCATCGGAGTCACCGGCCGGCACCCAACCTGCAGGTCAGGCATTTCGAGAAAGCGACCAGCCGCTGTACTAGTCCTGCTTTACGAGAAAGGTGAACCTCGAGTCCTCCTCACCACACGTTCCAAGCTTCTTCGTACTCATCCTGGACAGACAGCGTTACCCACCATCCTCTATACATTGAAACTGGGCCCGTCGGAGAGGTGGGTCATGTCTTCAATCACCCGCTGGCAGCCATTCTCAACCCGTCCCTATCCGAAAAGGAGCCCTTGGTACCGAGAGGGAGTGAAGACTGACCATATCCAGAGGAGTTCCACGCGAGTTCCATTTCTCTCGTCTGCAAAGATGAGGGTGTTTAATACTTTGTAATGACCCAGAGCTACAACTTATGATCGATTTGTCCAGGTCGACGGGACAGAGTGTGTTTATACCGCTACCACCGTCTCCGTTTCTGCGCTTCTCCCGTTAAGGGCTTGACGGCCAATCTTCTTGTGAGGATAGCAGTCGTGAAAACGTACTAACTCATTGTGTTGCAGGTATCGTCTATGATACGACACCAACATATTTTGCTACAAAGGTCAAAGAACCCCGAAACCTTACAGCATCGCTTTTTCTACAATTATAAATCGGCGATACCCACAGTTGCGG
>JBBPRR010000372.1:0-25604 GCA_038093115.1 Hortiboletus flavorubellus
CGATGCGGACCGTTGGTATATGATATATGAACAAAAGAGATCGTGATGGGGGCCCATACATACCTGTGCCTTTATCCAATACACATCGTGATACTGTCACGAGACGGTCTGACTCCTGAGGCCCGTGCACTCATTGATCCCCTGAGTGTTTCTTTGTAATCCAAAGCTCTTAGTAATAGTTCGTCGTCCTGCTCCCTCTTTCTTCTTAACGTCGTGCTTCTCTGTTCTAGGTACAGCATTCCCGTTCAACCAACCTGTATTACTTAGCATTCTCTGTTCTAGCAATCAACGTGCCTCGTGCTGTATTCGCGCCGCGGTTTCTAGCGAACCTGACAGATACGTCCCACGATCCCACGATGTGTGGGGAAGGAAGGAACCAACGCAGAGACTTCGGAACTTGGGGACAAACACGAGACTCGAGCACGGCTTTCCTGTTCGATGAATAGCGATGGGACGCCATCGCCGTGCCAGTAGTAGCACTACGTGCCAATGATACGTCGCGGTTCGGCGAACGTGCCGCAACGTTGGTATATGTATATGTAGGGTGTGTACGACACGACCACTGTGGGATGCGTGGACTCACACGGACGATCGCACATGCAACACCTGCGGCGTTACTAAAATTCAATTCGAACCACGATGCATCCCCACGATGTGGGGAAGAGAACCCATGTCTCTCTCGAAAGCATCCAAACCTCATGGTATGTGGCACTGAAAGCCTCGGAGCTTGATAATGAAAAGAACGGCATCGTGATATGAGCCTAGAACGCCTCTATTGAGTACTAGTGTGATACGAGAAAGGGGAACGTTATGCCACTCCATCCCCAACGGTTCCCCGTTGGGGCTAGTCTGGTGACCAGATAGTCTATGAGGCAAGGCTGTCCATACGCGGCGAAATCTTGATCCAAAACCTGGTCAGAGCCGTTAGAAAAGATAGCCAACCGGTTTTGCAGGATGTTGTTCGTGACTCGTTGAATACGTTCGTTTGGAAATACATGAAGGAATGCATTGCAGTGGAAGGTCGAATTGGAGCGCGACGCTGGGAATCGCAACGACGAGCCATGGTTCATGGCCCTTGTAAGGTTGGACGGTGTATTGACTGGATTCTAGACGGACATGAAAAAGTAGTTTCAAGTCCTTCCGAGAAGTTTGCCTCACTAGCTAGGCCCGGGTTGACGCGTGGGAATCCGCGCGCAGCCCTTTCAGTCACAAACAAAGTCTACCACCAACTGTGGAATAGAGTGAAACAAGACGAGGTATCTCGGAATAGAAGGTGTCATCAGGAGTCGTTGATAGTATCGGCACGAAGCCACGAAGGGTAAAAAAATATGTACTATGTAGATGCAAACAAAGGAAAACGCGTGGAAAAAAACTGTACAGGTACCCAATCCGCCGAGTACAACCATGCAAAAAAAAAGAGTAAGGTAGCGACGAAAACGAAGGAAATGAAAGACGTTGAACGACGAAACGCGTACGTATTCAATATCATCCTCACCCCTGCCCTCACTGTCCAAACGAACTCCCGCTCCTTCCTCGCCCCATCCAATTCGCACTCAACCCACCTTGCACCGAACACCCCTCACCTCCCCACATCGGCGCCGAATCACTCCTCGACCGCAACCCCACCTTGCCGCCCCCACCGGTACCAACGCCAACGCCCGCATTCATCGTCGTCGACGTCCCACTCGTCAACGACATTGGCGAAGGCAACTTGGCATCCTCTCCCGCATCACTAGGAACGACATCCATTTCCTCCCCCGTTCGCAATCCTTCCGGCCCATCCCTGGCTCTATCGCTCTCAGTTCGCGCACGCTTCTCTACACGTCCGTCATCGCTCGTGTCGAACGTCAACGTGATGTTGGGCTGTCTCGTTATACGTGCGCCGAGGTGGCTCTGACTCCTCGCGTGCCCCAATCTGTGATTGTGATTGAAAAAGGTGGGCACGAAATCGGACGCCGTGGGTGAGGACGAGGGTGTTTGAAAGGAATGGGAATTCTGAGAGGGACCCGAGTTGGGGCTAGCGAGTGTGGGGAGAATCGCCTGTGCGTTTAGATTGGAGTGAGTTTGTGATTCACGAGACGGGGAACGGGGGTGTGGGCTGGGGTAGATTGAAGGGGACGTCGGCGAGGTGATAAAAATGTTTGGATGACGCGTAAATGGATGTGGTGAGGGTGAACGGGACGGCGAGATTGGCATCAACAAGGGAGAGGGAGTTTCAAAAGACAGTGCGAGGTCGTGAAGCTCTTGTAGGATGCTCTGCAGGACTGATCATCCTGCTCAGTATGCAAACACAAGGACAAAACCGAAGCTTACCTCCGTCTGGTTCTCTATCCATGGTCATACCTGCACTTGCGCTACTGCTTGACGCTGGACCAACACTGACGGCACCTTTCCCGGTAGCATCCACCAGCGCCTTGACAATGCCCACCAGCTTCTCGACCCTTTTCCTCTCCTTGATGATCTCGCCCTCTGCCCACTGCTTCCACTCTTCTCCAGGAGGTGCCTCGACAGTGTTGAACGTAAAGCCGGGTACGTTCAACCCGCCGCCTGACCAAAGATTGAAGCGTGAATTCTGGGCGTCCCAATCTTCCCCGCCTTGACTGCCACCCATTCCAATACCTATCATGGACATGGATGCATTCATGCCATCCTCATCCTCCCAGTCGACTTCCCTTTCACCATCACCACCTCCCAAATCTGATGACGACCTCGAGTGCGCAAGGGCGTGCTCGCCTCCCAAACCGACATGAGTATTGGGCGAAATCTGAGACTGCGAGCCTTGAGAGGATGGCCCGAAATTCGGTGAGATCACCGCTGGTCCATGGTTGGCTGCCGAGGACCCCCGTTGAGGAATCCGACTGCTTAGTGACTTGACTTCTTTCCAGAGCGCGCGATTCTCTTCGCGGAGATCGGATAGAAGGCGCGCCACTTCCCCTGGCAGTTCGACGCTATTTGGAGAAATGGTCAGCGGTCTCCTCAGGGATAGGAGATATGCCTCACCGGCTCTTCTCTCTCGGGTCGGGTTCTAACGCCTTGCGCTTTATCGCTTCTAGTAAATCTGGACGGCCACACAAGAACTTTGGATGGGAAAACTCCCAAGTTTGGGCAACAGAGGAAGTGCGTTGAGCGCGCGGTGTCTATCGTGATGGTAATCGTGATTGCGAGCCGAGTATTTACGTTGTGGTGATCCGTATGGAAAAGAGAATGAAATTGAAAGACAGCGCGAGGAAAATATAGATTGAATACGGTCATTACGGCCAAGATAAAAGAGGCGACGCACCCTATTGATCTTATGAAATCCATACATATTGAGTTGACGGACAAAGGACGAAAACTGCGCAAATAGTCAGCATCGAGATAAGAAAGACGATATAAAGGAGACCGACGTTGTTGTGCTTGAAGTGTGCCCCAAGTATGCTCCTACTGAACTCGCCGGCGTTGGACACGACGAAGCTAGACAGATCGATTTGACGGTTGAGTATCTCCGAGGATGAGCACGAAATAAACAAGTACCTCGATCCTAACTCCGTCCATGTAATGAAATGCTGCGATTTAGCATCGTTGATCATGCTAGAAATAGATTGGTGATCACGCCCAAGTGACGTGAGGGGCATGACTTACTGATAGAGTTTTGTTACAAAGTTATTGGTGCCGGCAGACTTTGCCATCACGTTCTGCCCTTGTTGGCTGGAAGACCCGGATGGTTTCGAATTTGGGTTGCCTAGAGGAAATGGGATCAGGACGATGATGGACAGAAAGTAGAAAACCATGTTGACCAGAAAACGAGCCAGAGGGGCTGCCCAAATCGTCGTCCGAGGCATCAAATGAAGGGCACGCGCTATCGGGTTCGTCGTAAGGAGAGGTGGGATTGACTTCCATTTGGGGATGGGAATGTTGTGGAGAGTGCGACTGAGAGATGGAGGATTGGGAGTGGGAGTGGGAACGAGAGTGGGGATGGGAAGGGTTGGATGAAGGAGACGACGGGGAGGAGGTGGGGAGAGGGGGAGAGGAGGCGGTCGTTGTGATTATGGGATGAGGAAGGGTGTGTTGAGCAGCCTGGCCAGTCCGCGATGAAGTGTAGGAGTGGGAGTGGGAGTGCTGGTGCATGCTGTGTGCAGGAGTGGTAGCGGGGGTGGAGACAGGGTGAGAGTTTGTGAGGCTACGTTTCCGGGGTACTGTGCTTTTCTGTGGGACGAGCTCTGAAGAAGACGAGGGGCTGTGTGACCCCCGTCCGCGCGCGAGAGCAAGATCAGGGGAGGGGTCGTCAAAGCCGAAGAAGTGGGGCTGGGGGGAGAGAAGGGGCATGGATGACGGCGTGACGGGGGTTATGGGGGAGATGGAAGAGCTCGTCGAGTGGGAGTGGGAGTGGGAGTGACGGTGAGTATGGAGCTGGTGTGGATGGAGCTGGCCGGGTTGTGTTTGGTGGGGCGCGATGGGGGAGAGCGACGGAGGGGATGTGACAGAGAGGGCGCCGATATTGAGGGTGAGGCCGGACGGGGTCGGGCGGGGATCCGTGCTGGGCGACGTCTGCTGGGGTTGGGTCTGTGCCGGGAAGTAAAAGGCCCCTGGTGAGACGGGGGAGGGGAACTGGACGGGCTGCGGGGGCTGCTGTGGCATGAGATGGGGTGGCCAGACGCGCTGGGAGGACACGGGCGGGTGAGCTGGCTGGGAATAGTCAGGATAGTCCATCTCACAGGGAACTGGGGAGTGCGAGCGAAGACGGCCCCCTCTTGTATTATAGGACGAGTCGCTCTCCTGCACCGCCCTGGAGGATGCCGTGACAACTCGGTCACTTCCCCTTTTGGCGGCTCGCTTTGTTACAGCTTGGCCGGCCTTCCTGTGTGCACCGTTCGCTGATCCCTTTCCTGTCCCTCCCGTGTGCTACCCCACGCCATCAAAACGTGTCGGATTGCTCGTCGACGTCCCGGATCACTTCACACTCCCTTCGCTTCCATCCCCCCTTGATGTCGTCCCCTTACTATGACGCCACTATTCAAGTCACCGCAACATCACAGGCAAGTCGAGTCCCTGAAACGCCGCAGCACCGTCTCCACGAGTCCGAACACGGTAAGCTCCGCGGTCTCAACCACGCGTCCGTCCACCCACAAAACACATTGGCCTCGTCCGATCGGGCATAAACTATCGTGTTCCCTAATCCAGGAGCCCTCCCGCGAGTCACCTCGTGGCGTGTCCAGCATATGCCTGCTACAGGCAGACACGACCCTCTCACCAGATCCACGACTTCCACATCCGAGAGATCCTCTCGCTTCGGCCCGCCCGTTTGTCTTCATATCCCGCTACCTATAGCCAAACCAGTGCCAACGGGCGCAATTCGTTTATCTCTAGGTTCCACAATCGATCACATTGAGCGACCAACCCATCGCACATCCGCTTCCAACAAGCATGGGAAACATCCCTTCCATTCGTTCGTGCTCCACCCTCCCATAAGCTCGTGCTTACGCGGCTCACCCTCCCCTTGGCGATGGTGCTCTTGGTAGGCCCACTTCCACCTGAGCTCAAGACGGCCTCCCCGTCCAACCCGAGTGAATCGACCGTCCCGACTCTTACGTCCCTCATGGCCCAACTCCGCTCGATAACGCACTCCCTGTCGGCGATCAGAACACGCACACCCCGTGCAAGGATGTCCAATTGATTCTCGGATCATATATTCCATGTCCGCTGTACACGACGGAACAGACAATCACGATGGCTATTCGCATGTGCTTGCCCTCACTATATGGTGCTGCGACCCGCTCCCCTTGGCCGCTTTCGTCGCACCGTTATACGACATCTCGCAAGCGTAATGGGCAAACGTGTATTGACGCTCGAGAACACGGCATCCCGGAGTCACGTGTCAGTAAACTCGAGGAAACCATTTCGAATAACCGACGCGATCGAACGCCCACAACCTCAACCTTCGTGCGATAGCCGATCAACTAACAAACACACCCGCACCCAGGGGAACTTCCCGCAACGATCCAGGAAAGGCGATGTCCCATATTACGGGCAGACTGGCACTACAACTACGGCGGGCATGGACCATACAATGGTTCTCTGGTAAACGCACTCTACGAAATAAATCCAGACTGGGGATTGGACTTGGACAGGGGGTTTACGAACCAAGAATGCGTGAGAGTCTTGGCTTGATCTGTGCATGTGTGTCCTAACCTTAACCAGAGTATAGGGTCTCGGCATGCGCGGCATAGGTGCGCAGAAATGCTTGTGAGTTTACGATTCCGTTAACCATGCTGGCCCGGATCAGTAATTTCATGCAGGCAAACCTCGGTCAGGGATGCCCGGAGGGTAATGCTATGTTGTAAACGACTCATCTTTTACACGAAAGCATACGTGGTGGAAACTGCATATAATGGCTCGTAGTACAAACAACAGCAAACACCTCTTGTGCAACACCCCATTTTGGATTCCCACCTACCATCATGCACTTTGTTATCCTGGACCCACTTTTGCGTAGAACATTTACCCGAACTACAGTTCGTCCACGCGTTTGAATCCATCTCCGTGAGCGTTCCTTGTCAACCACACGCTGCGATGTTGAAGCAACGTTTCCGAACGTGGGCGACACTGCAAGCCCCTCCAAACGAGCTCCTTGCGCGTACGAGAGCACTCCGAAGGTTGCCAAGGGCACACATACCCGAGTTATCAGGCCGTTCCCAGTGGCCCTATTCCTACCGTTCGGTATGTTCCAAGTTCTCGGCCGGCAGCTCGAACTAGGGTCGACGACGACCCCGTTATCGAAACGTGGGTGGTGCTGATCCTGGGTTCGTAGGTTCCGGGATCGTCACGTACAAGGGGCGATGCCGTCCACCAGGACGACTTGACGCAGTCTCCTCGACCGAGCGAGTCGGACGGGCAGGTCTTTACCCTTGGTGGCGTGCCACGCAGGGGGGGAGAGAGAGAACTCTCAGAACGCTCCGGGCGCCCGTCTTTTTTTTTTTTTTCACCATTCGTTGCCATTCAGAGGCACATCCGGGAACGCGTCGAGGAAATGTCCTCTTGTTCGAGGATGAGTCAAAGACGGCCCGGGACTGGGGAGGAGGAGGGGGCTGCTACTGCCGCCACGCAACAGATCGTACGGAATAATCCCTTGCGTAAGAATGGGTGGTGGTTTCCAGGTCGCTTTACGGGGCTAGACGCCCCATTCAAGGTTCAGGTTCCCGTTCCTGATATCGTTTACCAGTACCGTGCCAGTTTGTCACGTCCTCGGGCTCGTGCCAGGAACCTCGGCGCCGTTCCCTCTCCGGCCTCCCACACTGCGACGGGAGCTGAACTTCTTTCCGGAAGGAAACTATCACGAGTAGCCCGTGTACAGGCGCGTTCGTCGTCGTCGTAACCCGAACAACGGTGGTCGCTATTAATTGGACAATGATGCGCCGCACACAGTGTCACCGAGGACGTTTAGTAGTGATGTGCAAGGTCCAACCAGACAGCACGCGATCGAGCGGGCTTCGGGGAACTCTTTGTGCGCGGGCTCCCTTTTTGTTCGCGTTGGTTTACTAGGGCGCGTCGTACTGCTGACTCGCTCGAACACCGTTGGACCATTCAACTTGAAGACGGGCGCTTTTTTCAACCGACTCACCTTCCGCAGACGAGTGGGCCTTTGGTTGAAAAACGAGTGGTAATCGGCATCCCAGAACTTGTAGTCCCTTGATCCGTAGTCTGTCCCATTCCGTAATCATTTTGCGCGACGCATAGACTTTCTGCGCGTTCCCCCTCCAAGTTCTACACCGTTGGCATCACCTTGTTGAAGGCATCATTGTTCCTGTTGTATCTGCATACATTCATGCCTGAATGCATTGGCAGAGAAGAAATAAAAGGAAAAGAAACATCTCATTCGCACGACGAAGGTACCGCACTGAATACTGTAATACCAGGGGTGTAGGAACTCACAGAGGAACGAACGACATGTAGAAAAAAAAACGACTACAATCGAGACCAAAGCTCAAGTCTTCCGGGTCGAACGCATCAAAAAAAAAAGGGGGGGGGAATCCAAGAGTCAAGAGATATCAGGGGTGACGACAGGAAAGCAGACGAGGTATAGGGAAGGAGCAAAACGCGGGGCTATCCGAGAACGTCCCGACCCCTTCAGTTCCACGAGTTAGCCATCATGCTCGGCGAATGTGGAGGCGAGCTCGACTGGAAATACGCAGACTGCGATGGAGACGCCAATGAACCAGGTGGGTAAAGAGGAACCGTTGGCACGAGCTCGAAAACGTGCTGCGCGATCGCCCGCGGTCGGCCAGGTTGTATGGTCTGACCCGAGGGTTCAGGTGCAGACATGACAGCATGGATTCGAGGATCGAGACCCATCGTCTGCTGCAGCCCTTCGGCAGCTGTGGCGGCTGCTGTGGCGGAAGTGCCACGGCCATCCCAGATGCAACGAATCTCATTTCCAGGGATAATCTGGGCAAGGAGACCGGTCGAGACGTGTCTGACTTCGATGAATCGTGAATCAAACAGGAGAATGTAGGGCCAATGCATGGCAACACGCTCTGCGGTGCCTTCCCACTCGATCGTCCCTGTGGAACGGCTGGGCGCCCCATGTTTGTTCACGTAAATGCCGAATTCTATAACCATCTGAGCAATTGGACTAGATGATTGTAACGACGAGCCTTACCATCATAACACAACAAGAACTCATTTTCGACGCGGAACATACCCATTGGCTTACACGATTCGCAACGTTTTGCCAGCCGCTCGTGACCGTCGTCGCGAAGCGGAATCGTAACACTCTTGAAGCTGGTGATCACCATGTCAGCAAAACACACTCTTGGCATCAACGAGTCAACATACTCGGTAAGGTCCATGATTTCAAAACCTTTGGTGCAGAGGATCGCGATCTTTGCTTTCAAAAAGACCAAGTCGAACGATTCAGAGGGCAAGAAGAATTCCTGCCAAGAAGAAAGAAACGTCAGCTTCAAAGAGAAGAAGGTAGCCATGCTGCGAACCCTGTACAAACGGAACCACTCAGACCGAGCAGGTCGTATGCCAAATCTTGACGTGAACGAAGCAGGCGCCTTGGATCGTTCGTTGATTTTCTCGACGACCGGCTCGAGCACACGGAAGACGCTGTCCAGCTACGATAACATGAACAAGGATCATAGATTCCATCCATGAAAGAGACATACCCCCTTTTTCTTCATGTAAATAACCAAGGTACGACCACCTTGGTTACCGACGCTGAAGAAGTGGACGTCCCGCGTACCATTGACTCGTTGAGGAGTCTGTGATGTATGCGCGCTTTGTAGCGACGATGGAACAAGTGCTTCTATATGATAAGCGAATAGGGCCTACGCGAGCGTCCTCTATATTTTCTGCGGTGCCATGATAGGATAGCAAACTTGCCTTGTCTGCCAGGACGAGGAACATCCCAAAGTCTTCCAACATCGCACATTGTGTGACCATCTTAAGGTGCAGCACACGGCGCATAGCTGACACGAGCAGCGAGGTTAGATCTCCGACCACCAGCAGCCAGAAAACTTACATCTCGAGTCATGTCTGAAGCCAATCCATACTCCCTCTGCACATCCAATCGCAACGAGCGCCCTTCCGTCTGTTGTAGCTGCAGGCGATGCTCGGTAAGAAACCACAGTCGCACTGCAAGGGAATGACTCACTGAACGGAACGGAACACGTCACCTTTCCGGTAAACGAATTTTCGTGGTTCCACGATGGCGCGGTTGCGCTCGCCGAGATCCCGGGGACGAAGAAGGTATCCGTGCTCAGTGGCTCCATCTCAAACACCTTGTTGGACTCCTGGACAACCTTGCGCAATCCGATCGCTTCTTCCAGCTTCTGCTTCCACTCCGCACGGGCCTGGGGACTCTCTGTGTACAACGTGTATACACCACCGAGTCTCCCGCTGTAATGGATTGTGCAGGGATACACGAGACGAGAGTCCCCTGCACTGTCAGGCAGGCCGCTACCTGGTGTTTGGGGCACACTACCATCGACATGTTTGTTACCACCAAGTCCTAAGCGCAGAATCCCTGCACTTCGTTGCGTCGGCAGTTCCGAGAAGCTGGCAAGGTTCAACAGGTCCAAAGGAATAGGCTATATGTGCTTTAAGCTGTGAGGACTACTGAATTGTTTGCGAACGACTAACCCTGCGATTGACGTAATACTTTGTCACACCATCTTTCTCCTTCGTCTTCGTCAGGACCACTACATACCATCTGTCAACAACAGAAAAGAATGGGTGGATTGTTGTGACTTACGGTAATTGTCGAACAGGAGGACAAAGAGTTCAGTCCATCCATTCCACTCGAAACCGGTCTCCGGCTGTCTCAACAGTTTACCAGCATGAACCAACGATCGATTTTCATTCAGTAAATCCATATCCTTTCGTTCACGTTTGTGAACATTCAACAGGTCACAAATGTCACCAATATACTCACCACCGACTCTCCTGGTTTAAAAACGATATTGGAGTTGTAGCACCACAGTTGCACTTTTAACTTCGCAGAATCGACGCCTGGTTCGCTGTCTTTTCCGAGTGCTTTGATGATCTCGAGAACCTGGGGAATGGCCTCACGATCCTCGTGACCCGGTGGAGTCTCTTCATATATGCTTTTTAGAAGCAACTCATATCGCAGAAGTCGAGGTATGGGACGGTTGATGAAGCTCTTCATGTCTAGACGATGGGAGTCTGAATGACGCGTACATTGCTATAGACAAGATCAACACGTTAGGAGGAGCTCGCAAAAACGAGAGACATACGTCCACAAAGGTCTTGAACTCAAAATTGTTGGCCATCTCATCAGCTATTCGATACGCTGCGATCGGGTAATTCGGAATGTACTCCAAGTAAGCCTCCCTGAAGCTCAACGCAGCATCGAATACTGCCGCTGTGACACTCTTGATGATGGGGTGTTCCTCACGCTGGATCTCCTGCAGTTGATCAAGCAACCTGCGGTGATGACCATAGATTTCTGCGAAATTGTGGAACACATCCGTAATGAAGCTCTCCAACCTTTCCCGTGCAATGATGGGAGGGTCTTGTGTCCGCAGTGGCTGGATATACATCTGACAAAGTGAATACTCAGGGATAATTACACGGGTCGCCAATACATCGTCTCGTACCATTTCGATATTCTCCAGATCCTTCACGTACCCCATCTCACCTTTGATCAACTCAAAGATGATCCTGAAAGTATGATCAACTGCTAATACTTTTCCTTAATAGGAGAGCTACTTACGCCTGGCGTTTCGCCTCGGACTTGCTCAAACCTGCTCTCAGTTCACTGGGAACCAGGTCGTGCCATTCCCACTTTCCTGTAGGGCCCTTACCCATGGCAGTCTGGAACGTACGCAGCTGAGCCACGTTCTGCAGATCCTTGATAGCATGGATGGCTTCTGCAAGGTAATACGCGTCTGGGTTGCCTTCCGTTGTTTCCTTCATGATCGCTTCGAGGGCAAGAGGATACTTTTGAAGATGCTCCGCAGGTCGTGAGAGGAAATGCTTCAGGTCCAGACGTCGAGGCTCTTGCTGCCTCGCAGATTGGCGTGAACATTCCTACGAACCAAACAGAACCCACAAAAATAAGCTAGAGTCTGTGATCAAGCGTAGATACCACTACGGACCTCGAGGAAGAGCCTCAGATTAGCATTCGCTTCAATCTCCTCCTTGAATCGCTTTTCGGCTAAAGGGAGACGAGCGACGTAGGTAGGATATGCGTATCGGAAGCTTCTAGCAGCATCAACGAAAACGTCCCCAATCTTTTGAATGATCGGGGACTGCTCTCGCTGACGAACGTACATCGCCTCCACGAGGCGCTTATTGCATTCTCGCAGATCGAGGATGTTACTGAACACCTCCTCAATAAATTCATCCAGTTGAGAAGTAGGCATGATGTGCGTTGCACGGCGGAGAGGACGAATGAATAGCTATCTGGGGGTAAGTGAAGGTTCACAAGCTGGGAATAATTGCGACGAACAGCTTCAACCGAGTCAAGATCCTGGACGTATTGCTCCTCTTGACTGATCGTCTTGTGTATGATCCTTTTCCAGAAAAAACAATAAAGAAAGTGATGCAGAGCACGGTAGATACATACGTTTGGCGATGAATCTCGCTCTCTGGAAGACTGCGAAGGATTGCAGGGTCTACCGTGTTCAGCCAGTCTTCGGTCTATCGCAACATCGTGAGCACAGTTTCCGGATCCCATCTGTCAACTTACATGAGGCGTGATATCCGGTTCAGGTACCGAGGTGATATCTGTCACGAGGGCCGCCTAGAACAACATCAATTTGCATAATGGATGCACCTTGAAGACTCACACGTCTTCTTGGACAAACCCATGAATAACACGGATCTTCCTCGCTACACGTCGAGGTGTAACATTTTGTGAGCATGGTGATCACAGCTGTTGGTAGCTCTTCCCTTTCCCTCTGCGACTCCGAATTACCATCAAGGTCATCCAGGAACATGTATACGTCCTCGACTCCGTCCTGGAGTGGTTTATCACCCCACTCAACTTCATAAAAGAAGAGTTGACTTTGGAGGCTACGCGCTACCTGTAACGCTGCACGACGATCTGCCGTAGAGACACCATGATTAATCAGTAGTTCTCGTTGAATTTGTGATTGGATCGTCGACTTTAAACGGATCATCATCATCCGAACGATAAACTCCAAAAGCGTAACCACATACGACTATGTCCTTGCCAGTAAAGGCACGGGGATAAGGGATACTGCTCTTGACATGTACGCCCCTTGGAACTTTGTCTCGCAGTCTAACAGCAAGATGAGAGAGTAGACTGAAGTTGACAAAACGATCCGGATCTGGATCGTCGCTGTCAGTAAAGTACCCGTCGTCTTCGTCATCCTGATCAGCCAATGCTCCCCCGGAGCTGCCAGCAACACCGTAGCCACTTGGCCGGGAGCGGTCAAACGACTCTGTACTGGGCCCGCGGATGCTGTAGCCATTTACGGAACCATCGAGTGTTTCAGGGTATCCCACTGTTGAGGCCCCAACAGATGGGAAACCATAAGAACCGACTGAATTGTCCCTAGCGAGCGCTGAAGAACCATCTTTGGGTGCCTGATAGTCGCTGTAAGTAGTAGCCGTGGTCGTAGCTGACGGATTCCGTCCAAGTAGATCTGTTCGAGCTGAGGAAGTTGTTGATCCTGTCGAGGTAGCACGACCTAACCCGACGTCCGCGTCTTGTGAGCGCAACTGCGTCAGTATTGCTGGTTCAGGTATTCGAGGGTATCTTGATTGGCCAGACAGTTGTTGATGGGATGGACGGCGTTTGAGAGGATCCTCTGTGGCATACATGTCAAGGAGCAATTTATCGTCAAAACGGCCATTTAAACCTGGAATTGTTGGCGCTAGAGCACCAGGAGGTCGCGTGGAGGGTTTACGGGATAACTGGTCACGGATGTCGTCCACACCTGGACTATCACCATTAAGGTGGGTAGGAACAGCTGGAACAGGCTTGTCACGGTAGATATTAGGAGCGATGTCCGATTGAGGACTCATGATTGGTTTTCCAGAAGTTGGTGACGTTGCAGACCCGGTTGAGCGACTACCTATAAAGCCAGGAGGGGATTGCGGACCCGGTGCTTGGGGTAATTGGCGACGACTAAAGATAGAAGCGTGAGAATGATGCAACAGCGGTCCATAATCCACACACCCGTCTACACCCGCAGTCCCTGGACGAGAGGTATTCGGGAGACCCTGAGGGACTTCATGAAGATCTGTGGGACTAGGAATCGGTGGAAGAGGGGCGCCAGGAGGAAGGGGTAATGGTCTTAGTCGCCTCTGGGAAGTAGGAGAAACAGCAGGCTCGATATTTGGGCGAGCTTCAGGGGCGTGGGGAGGTTGTTCTGGCAAGAAAGTTGGGAGACTGTCCGTGACACGCAGAGAAGAGAATACGTACGTGGAAAGCGAGGAAGGGGATTTATTGTCGCAGATACAGGGGGGCTTGGCAGATCTGGTTCTGTGCGGAAAGCGTTGGGATAGTGCTCCCTTGAATGGAGCGAGGCTGCGCTGAGAGGTGGGCGCTCTGGAGGCGACGAGGATTCTTCGCCGAATATGCGCCATACTTCGTCGTAGAGATGTTGGAGATCCTCATCTTTCGGAGGAGGAGGTCTAGGGTTGGATTGGAGAGCAGACATGGTGGGCTGCGAGCGAGCGCAGACTTGAGGCTGCTCACGGAATGGCTGTGTCGTCCGAGTCTGTGGGGTCCTTGCAGCCGGCCTCGACGTTGGGAGGAGCGTCGGACACAGACAAGTCGACGACGATGGCCGTAGCTCCAAACTCGGTCAGTGTCACGCGAAGGAATTCTAATATTCACGCCATGCAGAGGCTGGGCGGCGCTGCGGGCCTGGCCATGCCAACAACCATACGTACAAATACAACTCGATTCCTCAATGGGAAAGATTCAGTAACCCCGTTGTGATGCGGCGTGTACCCTACGACAGGTGTCTCAGCGTGTTGTGGGGCTACACACCATACGTGGGTCGAATCCGACGGTTCTGAATCCCAGCATCTACTACTAGTGTCACATTCGGTCAAGCAATTGAATGCTCGGCATGGCAAGGATCCCAAAACTAACTTCGTCGGTGCACGACATCAGCGCAGAGAACCCTCCATTTGGTTCTAGGTGAGCCACGCTGCACTCGTACCATGTGCCAACAAACCATTGCCCAACCAGATTCCTCACAGAGAACGCCGACGTTTGGACCCAAAACGCGTGGGATCATGTCCCTCCACCCGACGATCAGGCAGAGCACATTGCTTCTTCTCTCCAACGACAGCGGCTTGCTCCAGTGTCCGACGAAGATAAAGAGAGATACAACTTAAAACCTGCCAAATACTGGTGAGAACGGATCCTTCAGCAATTAAACTTTGTATCCGACTCGTGACCCAACAACAAGGGACAACTTTTATAAAACGAACGCAGACAACTTTTTTCGTGACAGAAAATGGTATCCCCACGCCGATCATGATCGACTAGCATCGCCTCACTTTGACATAGGTTGCACCTAGAATTTCCGGAGTTATTGGCTGCTGCCGAGCCCAAGGTACTTGCCCTGCACAATTGTTGTGTGTACCCTCATCAATTGCGATCAGGCAGGAGAGATCACTATCTGCGAAATCGGGTGTGGTAAGGTGGCAGTTTGCGTGGTCCGGCCAACGTTTCCTCTAAACAATCAAGTCAAGGTGCTGGCAATGCTGCCTTTCCGCTACTTTCCGCAAACAAAAACCCTCAACTGGCGATTCGGGCATACGATTACTCCTCCCACGCAGTAAAGCTAGTGCAGGCAAGTACTCTTGCATGCCTTTGACAGGCGTCAGCATATAATGATATCCACATGTGCCAACAGAATAATCCCATGTATGCCAATCCGCCTACCGGCTCAATACAAGCAGCAGTGTGGGATCTCAGTTCCGAGAACACATCCCCACCAGGCGTCGGACCGGGAACAGTCGACATTCTTCTATGTGTCTTCGTCCTGAGTGCCCTACACCCCAACGAGTGGGGAAAGGCAATCGCCAACATCTACCGTGTACGCATTTACCAGTGTCGTCGTCGTGTGTGGTGTTCATGCGTTTGGCAGATGCTAAAACCAAATGGGATCGTTTTAGTCCGTGATTATGGCCGATACGATCTCACCCAGCTACGGTTCAAGTCTGGGAGAATGCTCGAAGACAACTTTTACATACGCGGAGACAAGACGCGCGTATACTTTTTCGAGTTGGGTAGGCACCTCTATCTACGCTTTTCTACCGCATACAAACCTCGCCGTGGCCCGTGAAAGATGAATTGGCGTTAATGTTCACCGGTTCTCGAGCGTCGTCGTCGCAAACGACGGTTCAAACCACAGAAGAAGTGACGGAATCTCAAGGTCAGGAGGAAGACGGCGGGACTTGCATTTCGAGTCCATCGTACACCCCACCATCGCGTAATTCTGCCTCGCCAGCACCGTTTTCGGCGCCGTCGGCGCTCCAATCGACTTGTTCACCCCAGAACCCGGCTCCAGCTGTCCTCGCTACAATCCATCCTAACCTCCTCGTCCCCCTTGCCTCCTGCCCCCCTCACCCCCTGTTTACTACCGAACAACTAGGGGTTGATAGGAGGTTACTCGTAAATAGGAAGAGGCAACTAAAGATGTACAGAGTGTGGATGCAGGGCAAATTTAAAAAGCTGTCGGACCAGTGACAGTTATTTCCATCTCTGCTACGGACTGAAGCAATGTCTGGATCAGGAACTCAATATTCAATGTCGAGGGAAATGCGTGATTGTTCACAGGACCATCATAGAGACGACAACGGGTTCTTGACAAGGCACGATGCCAGACGATAGCATCTAGCACGGGTAATTAAAACATTGTGCTACAAACATTGGAACATTATAAATTACAAGAAATCCACAGCACGTTTCCGTCCCCGAGGTGGTCCAACAACTCCATCGGCATTGTCCACCTTCATGGCGCCCTGATCATCCCGAGGTCTCTCGGCAGGAAGATCCCTGACGATATCCGGCGGTGGTTTCTCTACCCACACTTCCTCCTCTTCATGCTCTCTGTGTTTCTTCCGTTTCTTCTTTGGACGCTCCCGCTCCCTGGTTTCTCGCCGGGCCAATATCAAGAGCGACTCGCCACCGTCCTCGTCCACGTCAAACGACATGAGAGCACCCGTCTTCGATTTCTTGCTCTTCTTTTCCTTTGTCGTAGGCGCTTTCCCATTCCCCGAGTGTGCTTGCGAATCACGAGGAACGAACGTCGGTTTGAACGTCGCCAGATCCACTTTTGTGTCTACCGCCACGGCGCGTTCTTCCGTGCCAATTGGAACAGAAACCTGCGTCTTCGCGGTTTGTTCTGCTGTTTTTGACGAGGTCGCGAGCGGTGAAAGTATCGGAGCCTTGGCGACATCATCCTCTGGCGACTTGTCGTCCTTTTCGTCCTCACTCTCCTCGTCATCGCTCGCGAAAATGGCCTTGAAGATATCCATGGGGGGCCTCTCATAAGTGAGAATATCGTCTCCTTGTCCATCGTCGTCTCCAAGCCCAATGTTGTCCAAGTCACGCTTGCCACGCGGGGCAGCGGGACCAGGCTGTACGTCCGTAACACCTCCTGTCCCAGCACCACCTGCGCCACCCGTCGCGTCTGTACTCTGCGACACGTCCGCGGCGGCGGACGTCGATGCCCCTGGCGTATCAAAGTGCATCTCTGGGTTGGGATCCTTGACGCCAAACCGCTTGCAGAGGAGACGCGCAGGTTCCCATGGTTTGACTTCCCTCGTCATCGGACCGTACATGCCCACTCGGGCAGCATGCACCTTCGGCTCTTCCTCCTTCTTTTCCTTTTCCTCCTCTGCCGCTGGTTCGTGTTCTGTTTCCTTGGATGCTTGATCTGCACTTGGGGTATGCAGTCCTTCGATGATCTTGGGACCTATCTCGAGCACAGCGGCACTCGTGAAGCGTCCTGCCATCGCTCCCGAGACAGGGCGGAAGAGCGCGGCAGCCTTGGCGAATTCGCTCATCTCGAATGCATACGTCTCTGGAGTCTGGGTTGGCAGACGTTCAGGTATAGAGACCCCAGAACCGGGTTCGGCGTGTGCGTGGAGGTAAGTAGCATATCGAGATTGTTTATTAGGATTGGAAGTGAAGGGTTGAAATCCTTGCAACGCAGCCTGCGCAACGTGTGGCTCTGTGTGAGGGATATAGGGTCCTTGGGATGGGAGTGTGCTTAGTGGTGGTGTCGGTTCTTGCTCCATTGTATCGACTCTCGAGGGATCGGTGAAGCGACTTGTCGTAATGGTTTTTATTCGCTCTTGGTCTTTCTTTGACATGTATTCAAAGACAGAGCGCGGCGCGGATGGAAGGGGTGTCTCTCCTAGTGCAGCACCTCGCTAAGGGGGTAGATCAGACGGGTGAACGCTGCGTCGATCGAAGGAGACGAACCTGATCTGGGGATATCCCGGTTTTCCATCGGGCGTGCGTTTGAGGTTGCCCTGGTACAGGAAAGCGTGGTATATTTTCCTTCTCACTAAGCGTCGCGCCCTCCGGTTCCCAGATAGCCTTAGGATTGGGCTTCCATTCTTTTGGTACTTCGGGAAGAGGGAACCTGCAGGGATGGACCTGTGTCGGGAGGACTTGAACTCCGCAAACGACTTACCACATATCTTCTGCTACTGGTTTTTCCGAAAGTTTAAAGCCAGGGAGTACAGGGTTGCCATCGCGGAATATACCTGGAGCATTTGCTTGTGTCTAAAATTCGTGAACATGCTATACGTCCCCCTTAGCATGGGGCGGGGCCTACCGATAGCGTTGGGACAGTCCTGCTGCTAGATTTAGTTCCACGACCTCCAATGACTACGCGTTCTTCCTCATGCATGTCGTTGATGTCGAAAGCGTGTCGACTTCTTCCATGACCTATCGTGTGATCATAAACGTCCAAATCATCCTCATCCGCGTCGTTCAATGCGCCCAGTCCAAATCCACCTTGCAAACCAGCGTGAGTCCCAACGAGTCCAAAGGTTGAATGTAAGACACACCAGCCAGTCGCGGTCCTTGAACACCTTGCGTTTGTTGTTCATGGGTCCCCAAGCGGGCATGGAGTCCCAACGATCTGGCATGTCCAAGTCCATGGAAATCATCTTTTCGAGGCACGACGATCGGCGGTGTATCTTTCGGCGGATACATGTGCTTCTTGGCCTCTTCATCCACGTCCGGCCCAGCTCTGTCCGGGTCACGCCCATGCTGAATCTCGCGTTGCCGCCACGTCACTCTCGGACCTATACCCTGACCCGGTCTCCAACCCATCTTCTTGAGGATACGTCCTCCCACCGAATCCTTTGGTGTAGGTGACATGGCCTGTTCGAGCGCGAGCGTGATCGGGCTGACGCGGCGCAGGTGAGTCAAGAGCACACGCGCGAGTCAGAAACAAAACACACTCTTTCTGGCTGTCGTCTATGCCGGTTTTGCGGGTCTTTTCGGCCTGGGTACCACCGAGAATATCCATTTCGTCGTGTTCGCTGACAAGCTTTTGGTCCGCGCGACGCTCTGCGAGGTCTTCTTCATCCATAAAGTCTTCGGGTCTCACTGTCCGAGCCTTGGCACGATCCGATCGCGAGGAGACGAACGTCGAAGGCGCCCATCCTAAATACGAGCTCGCAGACTGAGGGATAAGTAGAGAATAGGACCAGACCGACCTTCCTTTGAGCCGACGGTGTTGAAGTAGCCGGCGGAGAAACCCCCAGTGAAAGCCCCGTGTAGTCTTCTTCGGCCTTTCTCATCTCTCACCTAATACGAGGAGACATCAGATAAATAGCCCACTGACGAGCAACAACTGACTTCTTGCTTCCAAAGTGGTACGAATTCGCCTGTATCTTTGGACTTTTCGAGGGGCGGTAGAGGCGTGCCGATCTGGGGGGCCGTGAGCGTACGAAGGCAGAAGAAATGAGGACGTTACCAAGCAAAAGTTTTCACTGGCCCTCTTGCTCGAAGTATCGACACCCAAATCGCCCAGCTTGCGTTTGAGCTTTGCAGAGTTCATGATGAGCGCGTGGTTTACCGAGCCTGCGACATTACAGCCCAATCCAAATGTGTGATGGTAACCTTAACCATAATGATGGGTTCCCAAAAAAGGGGGTCTATATAGCGCACGACACAGAATGAGACTCTAGCTCTCTAGCCCCTCATCCCCCGGGCCGTTCTCCTCCACTTCCACGCTTGCATCTGCCTCAAATCGTGGTTCCCACTCTGCTTCTTCCTCGTTGTCCATGTCCTCTTCCCTTTCTTTCCGCTTCCCATTCACGACACTCGATCGTGCAGCGGGTCTGCCCTCCGCAACAGTCAAACACGTTAACCGAGTGCCCTTGGTGTCGTATTCCGCTACCGGATGCAATTGTAATTTTTCCTTGGCGTCAGCAGGCAATGCTGCCAAGTCATACACGAAAATCTTGCCGTCAGATGAAATAGTACAGACGATCGTTGTCGTTTCTCGTATATCCTTGTTTGGTGTGGTTTCTGGGAGTGCGATAGGAAGAGCCTCTACGGCTTTTACTCTAGCGGGGATTGATCAACTAGTCTATGGGAGAGATATCCTAACAAACCGATTTGAATGACCGACCATCTCGGCGATTATCGTAGGTGTAGATTGTGGGTCCTCAGATACTTGATATACTGATACTTTTTTGTCTTCCGCTGCGACCAACAGAAGTTCTCCATCGCCATTTACGCGTTTGCAAAATCGCAGGCTATGTATTCTTGATGGGTGTGTGATGGTATGCCGCAAGGCCATGTCCTGTAGGTTGATGAGATACGAATCATAAAATGTGTCTCCGTGAACGGCCACACACCGTAGAAAATACATCGAGAGAAGACAATGATTGGACGATGAACGTTGAGCCTGACAATGACCATCTTACGACTTCGCCCTCTTGGTGGCTAGCTTTGAGTAGCGTTCGTTACCAACACCGACAATCTTACCTTTTCCTAATTTCGTGCTGGCCGAGCCCTTGCCACGCATCAAGTCCCACATGCGCAGTGTCTTGTCATGTCCGACACTCAATGCGACTTTTCCGGAAGGGTGAACCGCAACGGAATTAACGCGGCCTTTGTGTCCCTTCAGCGAGCGTAGGACGGTCCAATCCCGCGCATGGAAAAGACACAATGTGCCATCCTCGGACGCGGAAAGTAGATAAGAACGCGACGGAAACTGGAGATACGTGATAGACCCTGGAGGTGGTTGTGTTGATTGATTTTCGACGACAACGGACGAGCACATACCTTGGTGGTGCATCAGACCACCGATCTCCTTCCGCCTTGCCAAGTCCCATACCTTTACAATTTCATCTGAGCTTCCCGTAGCTAGCCACTTCCCTCCGCTTGGTGATGCAGCAACAGCTTTGATGGACGATACGTGTGCAGGAAATGTGAATATGGGCTTCAGATGAAACTCGTAACCAGATTCAGAGGACGTGACTGTTCCATCGAGTCCGTAGAGCAGCTTTTCGTAGGAGCCTGCAACGACGACAAAAGAAGTAGGTAGCCCGGACTTGGGTGATAGTTCTGCAGTATCTGCAGCATCTCCGTGGACCGCTTTTCGCTTTCCTTTATCTTTTGGAGAGAACGAGATGGGCGGCTTGCGTTTTGCGAGCTGTTGATCTGACGAGATTCCTTTCCTTGTCGAGACTGGCTTTTCGATCCGGGCTTTTTTGAGGTTTCTTTCTGCCTTTCGAGTAGCCCTAGGCTCTGCCATATTTGTGTCGTATGTAGTGCTCTCAAGCCGCGAAAAACGGTGCAAGGTCGGAACCTCCCAAAATGGCATGCAACGTCTCTCACCACAAACCGTGTCACTATTCCGATAATTGAGTGGGACCTGTCGCTGAGCGTTACTCATTTTACAGGCGCTCTAATACTGTGAGCCATGGAGCGGTCGCGCAACGGCAGCTGCAGCAACAGGAACTTCCTCACATGTCAAGTCATTGCAAGTAAGTGGTCTGAATTGAAGTAAGCACGTTTACCGCAACTCGTCTAGCTCTCAGGCCAGTGCAGAATGACCTAAGGATGGTATAGTTTCGAACGTGGCACGGCCCGATGCTTGGCCAGACCGCTGACATAGGAATTCCATTATGGACTGCCAGACTGATTCAACCGTCCTTGGCTGACAACACTAAGACATGCTGGACTGAGGGTATAAGAGCAGCCTCTGTGAGCGCCTCTCTTTCTTCCTAACTCTTTCTTCCTCTGGATCCAGGTGGTCCTAGCAACGTCAGGCAGCGCTACCTTGCTTCTTATCTTGTCCCATCCTCATCGTCTTTATTCTTCTGCGCCGGTCGCATACTTCCTTGTCATTCATCCCCGAGACTTCTTAGTCCCTTGTTCCATTCATACGCGAACCCGATTCATCATGGTGGTTCTCTCCGCACGCTTCGCCGTCCTCGCTTGCCTTTGTGCAACCCTTTCTCTTGTTCTCCCGCCCTCTGTCGAGGCTGCACATCTTCACGGTAGCCATTCGATGGGGAAGCACACTTCCTCCTCTCACTCTCATCATCGGACGCGGAGCGCAGTGCCAACTGCGACCCACGCACACGACGGCAAGTACCAGGGGCACAAGGTAAATATCCCCGCGTATTCGATGTATGGTTTTGGATCGCTGATCGACGACCATTTATGCAGGCACCAGATCAGCGATCCCCGGACCTCCCGCCCCTTCTGCGACGCCACCGCGTCCATGATTACGATTTCAAGAAAGCCCACGATTATCAAAGGCAGGGTCCTCACGACCACGCCGATCCCAAATCACCCCGGTCTGCTTTCGCGCGAAGCCGCTATCGTCGAGAACCTGGATCCCACACTCGTCGCTCCTCGGTATATGTCCCCGGAGAGCATGGCAACACGTATGTAATCTCTCGGACGCTGCCAGGGGAATGGGGGCATGGGCACGCAGGTACGAATGAACAGTCATCCCATGCCTTCAGTCGGCGCCAAGTCGATGAAAGTAGTCTAGTTTTGGGGAGGATCGACATCATGGTAGGTTCCTTTCCTCGTACAATCGTGCCATTTTTGATAGACTGTTCCGCCCAGGGTGGTAGCACGCAGCGTCTTGCGTCATTGACTGTGGACTCGACCCCAATTGATTGGACGTCGGGCCAGAGTTCTGCCAAAGCGTTCCCGTTAAACGCTTCTACGACCAACCAGACTCAATTCATCATGATGCCTACGGATGAACCATCGAATGCGGCGGGTATGTCTTACGTCTCTTAGGCATGACACGTTACCGAGCTTCTCGTAGGAAGCTTCAACAAGCACGTTACTCTTTCTACGGAGGTGTTTGATGCAAGCAGTGCTGAAATGGTCATGTATTGTGCCACCTATGATCCGAATCCCGGGTCAACATCCGCGCTCCTCATGACACCTTGCGCTGGCACGACTCAGTCGGCCGCTGCAGCTGACGACGCAGATGATCCTTGTTCCTACGGAAATGGTGCTTCCTCGTCGGACCCCCACGAGAGCCAGATATTTTCCTACGACCCTTCTAGCGGGAAGATCGCACCGATATCAGCTACATCTGGCTCCTCGGGCAGTAATTATGACCCTGGCGATTCGTCTTTGTGTGGCGGAGCAAGAGTCCGCAGAGATAGCGGTAACTCCACGACGAGCGGCTCTGCGAGACCTTCGAGCACCTCGACGAGTACAGCGCCCGCCACCAGTGCCTCACAGCAAGCTCAAAATGTCACGCTGATATACGTTGCCGGTTCTCTTGAATTGCCTCCGTCATCTCAGAGCCCGTCTAATAGCGCGAGCGCGAGCGCAGGCCAGGCGACCTTCACGACGACCATCACAACAACGGTCGTAGCCACCGTGACGGCTTCTAGTCCCTCCAATCGGACCGCCACAGCCGCTCAGGCTGCCGTGTCGGCTTCGACTTCCTCTGCACCTTCCCAGTCAGCGACCACCATTGCGACGCCGTCTGTTCCCATCACAACGTCTCGGTCGTCTTCGAGCCAGTCGAGTTCTGTGTCCGCGACCTCGAAGGCGCTAGCGAGTGCAGACGAGTCCCTCGAGGTCGAAATCGTTGGAGTTACGCTGACTACCACCAGCTCCGTGTCGACGTCTACCACCGCCACGACGACGACGACGACGACGACGACTTCTCATAGCTCTGCCAGTCCGACCCTCAACGCACAAGCCGTAGCGTCATCGATCGCGAACGAGATGCCACACCAGCGACGTGCATTCGTATCAGCAGGCGGTAACGTAAATCCGCCGTGAAATGCAATGTTATTGGGAGATCGGTACGTCAATCATCCAGTCCCACAATGTATGTAGCCCCCCTCTCCAGAGAACGGATGATTTCCTTTGAAGTTTGTACGCTTCCTACGAATGATATGGGTTTCGCGACAAGATACATGTTAGGTTATTGCTTAGTTCACAATTTTGACTATCACAGCTGGAATGGACTGATGAAGACATGCGCACGTGGGAGGCAATTGTGATACAATTAATGTCGGACACTCGGCGCGAAGAAAAGCTAACGACCACGATGTCAGATCTCGCACCATTGAAGAAAATGACCGGTCCTAAGATACCGAGCTGATCGTGCTGGTAGATGGCCAGTACCGATGGATGAAATACAGTCTCTGCCCGTCCCACCACAGGATCGGTTTTAAGTATGTCACCCAACAGTTCCCAATGCAATTGACTCGGAAACACACTACAAGTCAGCCACATGAACGGGACTACTGTGACGCCGCACAGGACGGCTCAGCGTTGTACTAGATCTCCTCGTCATCGAAATTGATCTCTTCTACAGGAAAGTCCCCAACCCTCACTCTATCCGGTCGAACAAAAACGCCATAATTGAGACGACAAGTAAAGTACCGCTCCCCTTGGACCCTAATCAAAGGAGGATGTCACGATAGGTATTCGAGATCACGACGAAAGAGAGTAACGCACGATCCATCGTTCCGCCCGATCGGCTCATCGTATTCGATGCCGACCCAAATGCCTGCCTTCCCGATGATGGTCTGGCCCACGAAACGCACCGTACCGCGTTTATGGAGTCCTTCCTCGGCTGATTCGACTTCACAACGTGCACCGATCGGGATGTCCACGTCAGTGGCAGGTGGAGGCGTTTCCGACGGAGGAGCAAATCGGCCTACTTTGTGTCGTTGCTTGTAGGCAAGCACAGAATCTAGAAGAGATCAAACGTGAACATCATGCAACGCAACCCCGTGATCCCACGCGACCTGTTCTTTTCGCGTACGCGTCGTCGCTCAGCTCGAATTTCTCCACTTGGGATACGTCGGAAAGCTGTCCAGTGAACGACGTGGCAGGGTTCGTATCGGTCACCTGTGATATAGACTCATTGATCGCGTCAAGCGGATCACGGACACGACGATCGATCTTACATTTAATGTTTGCAACGGCGTCAATCCATAAAAGCCCAGTTGTTTAGTGTCATCCGAGAGCTGCGCGATCGTCTCGTCTCTGTCGTTTTGCACGGAAATGCGTTGATTTTGAACCGGGATCCCGGTGATGAACTCAAGTTTCGTCTGTGGATGAGGCGTGAAGAGCCGCCGAGTCAATGAGCTTCAGGATGGCGGTTGAGTGGGAAGATCAGCACCTTGAGCTGTTCAACGGTAATGTGGAGGTCAAACCGCCGCTCGGATCGCGTGTCTGGGGATACCACGAAAACGTTGACAATGCTTGATGACATGTTTCGTAAAGCTGAAGGGTCACATTCGGCGTGATCGAGTCGCCGGCGCGGCGTGTTCCCACCTGTGGCTGTGTTCCCGAAGGTTGCCTTCAGCCACAGCGACTCCTGCAGTATGTACCAAAAATTTTGGCGTGCCTTTCTGACAGTCCCAGGTGCGACGAATCCCGAGCGTCATCAAGATAAACGGAGGAAACACTTGTTCCACCTTCCACTCTATAGGAGCGCGACAAGGGAATCGAGATATTGGACAATACGAAGGTTCAGCTCCTGGTCTCATCCACCACAGTACCTGAACCCATCTCTACTTCCCCACCGGAATCACGCCTCCTCCGCTTGAGAAGCCTCGCAGGGTAGGTGAGCATCGGGAGGATGACCGACGGCGACATGCTGACGAGGGCAAGACCAACAGCAGAT
>JBBPRR010000373.1:0-25594 GCA_038093115.1 Hortiboletus flavorubellus
TGACGACGTTGCTCACGTCGTGAAACGCCCTCTACAGATTTCCTCGATGGACAGACCCAGCGACGAGGTCCGACGTCGACCAAACACGTCCACATCGCCGCCCTCTGGACAGTCCTCATCGACGGCCTCGCCTCCATCTGGCCCTCCCGCCACACGCTCGACGGGGTCCCCCTCGGAGACGTCTGGCCGTGTCCCGCCCTCGCCGCCGCCGCTCCCCGCGACGAATGGGAGTCATACGTCCCGTTTCACAAACTCACGAGCTGGCTCGCGTATAGCCTCATCGAGCCAATTCAGAGGCTGTTGGGGTGGACGGTCGAGGGGCTCGAGGACATGACGGGGTTACCCGAGTATCGCAATGGTCTGTCGTGCCCCATTGTCCTCGTCGTCGTCGACACTCACGCACGCACGCACGCAACGCGACAGGCGGGCTACTGATCGACTTTGGCGTGCTGAAGCTCCGCCCGGGCGCACTCTCACCCGAACACTTTCCAGATGGGAGCGACATTCCACGCCTCGAGGCCTCCCATCCAGCTGTCGTCGAATGGCGCGCCATGACCGTAATCGAACTGTTCGTCTCCCCCCTCTCTCCTTACGCCCGCTAATCACATGCTCAGAGATCGCATCGCCGACGGCCTCAGACACAAATTCAACCTCGACCCCACACAGCTCACGCTCGCCCAAGTCCTCGAGAGCGCCACGTGGAAAGGCGGACGCGAGATCGCGCGAGAAAAGCGTCCAGAGACGGGTGGTCCGCCCATCGACATTGTCAGCGACGGTACCGTGTTTTAGGGTTCTGGATGGTTGTACGATATGTCTTGTACTACCTTATGTCAGTGGCGTGCGAGGTCCTTGGCGAGGCGATAACAAAGCACAAACGCAATCACAGCTGCAATGCCTCCCAACCTAGGCGGAGACAGGCTCAACACGGGCGATACAGCGAGAGGGGGGCACCTACCGAAAGATGACGACGATCGAATCGGTCTCTGACAATGCGCGCGCCACGACCCCTCGCGCCGCGGCTTGTGGGGAGGGCGTGTTGTCAGGGCGACGCGCGTGCAGGACCGACTTGTCGGGATCGAGCATGGCAAAGACGATCGATGACAGACCGGTCACGAGGAATTGAGGGACGACGATAAACATGTTGTGTATGCCCTAGGTGCGAGCGTGAGCGCGTGAGTGAGTGAACGATCGAACGAGTGGGATGATCCGAACGAGAGAACACAATGTGACAACACAAGGGAAATGATAACACGCACGATGATGGCACCAGCCTGGGCACTCAAGCTATTGGCCGACGTCATCCCGTTCGCACGTCCCTCGCCCGCCAGGGGGAGCAAAACAGGGATGGCAAGATCGATCCTGCTGGCGCGTGTCCGCGCATGCCCAAGTCCGTGGATCCTCGGACGATCGGGTTCGTTGTCGTCGTCGTCTTGGTCGGGTGATGCTGGAGATCCGGATGGACCATGCGCGTACAGATGTGGGTGGCCGTCTTCCCCTTCCCCCTCCTCATCGTCGGCGCGAAAAAGCTGCAGGGTCTCCTCGTCGTCCGCGTCGTGCTCAACGTCATCACGTGGCCGGCCGACACGTGTCGAACGTGTGTCCGCGAGATGGATTGACCCCGCATCGTCAGGGGCTGGGTGGGACAATATAGCCTCGCCGAGCTAAACGAGTGTTATTGGGGTATGGGGTAAGCACCGATCCCGTTGACTTACCAAGGCAAAAGGCGCCCACTGTGTCATTGCCCAACAGAATCCGGTGACAGACATGATCAAGGTTGCGCCCGATACGGTCGAAGTGAGGCTGATAATATTTTCAAAGATGAATAGGGCAGGACGCCATCAGATCGCTGGCGATGAAAAAGGGACAAGGACAAACAATGTAGCAGCCATACAGAGTGCAAAAATAAGGTGGGACAATGCCCATAAGCTTGCCAAGTGCACCTGAACACGTTCGAACCACGTCATGTGCTTTGGGCCGGAAGCATGCCTCGCATGTTGTGGGATCACGAAAAAGGGCATGATGATGTTTCCCGCCAGGGACACCAATGCGCTGTAAAACAAGGCGCGTGAGCCAAGCCGCATGGATTCGGTATCAAGGGCAATCGCCGCCTCTCTGTTTGGTGGAACAGGCGACGATTTCTTGTGAAGGTCGCCAATGTACACGGTACTGTAGAACAAGACTGGGAACCACCCCAACCATGCGCTGACCATAGTCAAGGACAGCAAGTGCCGAAACGGGGAAGACGCACAAGAATTGGATCCAGCACTGGAGACAGAGGTCAGAGCTGGTTTGGAAACAGGTAGGCGAGAACGCACGATCCGCCGGATGACAGGAGGCAACCGCACGAGGGTGTCTCGTAGCTCCCTGACCTCTTGTCCGATAGTTTTTGGGGGGCTCCTGCGAGAGCATGAGCGGGAGGGATGGGGAACGACCGAAGGTATCGCACGATGAACCGAGCAAGACGCGCTCTTTGACACGAAAGCACACCCATGCTTGGGTCAAGAACAAGAGGAGGGCTGCGATGACGGAGAGGACCTCCAGCTGTGCACTGCCAAAGAAGGGGAAGAGATGTGGGAGATCGAGATTTCCTCTGGGAAGGAGGTCGGGGACGAAATGGCGTGAGAGGTCGTGGAGGCTCACACGAAGAATCCGGCGACACTTCCGACGGCCGACATGCGCGCTGCCCATGCATTTCCCGCAGGTTGTTTTGGGGTGGGCAGGACGTCCACGAGCAGCGCACGGTCGAGGGCTTGGACTAGACGAGGGTCAGCGCGGGATGTCAGAGGATTCGCGATACTCGCCGGCATTGATGGAAAAGTCGATGCAATAAATGGAGAGGATGGCGAGCCAGATGGTGAGAGCGTCGTTCTGTTGTGGGTGGGTCGAGTGCAGGGCCATGGAAAAGGACGGCTCACCGAGGACGAGCCGAGGGAAGTGAACACGGACGCAAACGGTCTGGTGAAACCGAGGAGAAGGGTGGCGAGCGCGCACAACGCGGCACAGACGACGATAAAGGGACGCCGCCTGCCAAAGGGGGATTTTGAGTTGTCCGCGAGGATGCCTGACGAAGTGGGGTGAGGCGTGCGGGACATGTGGACGGGAGACGGACCTATGACGGGCTGCACGATGAGGCCGGAGAGCGGGCCGGCGAGGAAGACGATGGCCATAGAGGACTTTGGGAGGCCGAGGGAGAGGAGGTACGGCGAAGCTGGGCGCGGTGAGGCGAGAATCGGGTTCGCGGCAGGCGTGTCACTCACCGTACGACATTTCGACCGACCAGAGCATCTGCACGCCAAACAGACCGACGGTGAGCGAGGGCAGCCGCGTCCAGCCCGGGCCAGCGACGCGCGCGACGCCGCGGTACTCGGCCCGGGACTCGTCGGCGACGGGCAGCGCAGAGAAGCCTGTCATCGCAGTAGGTAAAGACGTGTGACACAGTGTGACGGCGGTGTCACAGAAGGGACTTTGTACACGGACACGATGCTGAGGATCGCCCGACGCGCGTTTCATGTCGTCGCGCCGCGGCGGAGAGAGCTGTTTGATCCGGCGGCGGTGGACCGCATCTCGGAGCACGTCGACGTGTGCATCGTCGGCGCCGGTCCGGCCGGTCTCAGCGCGGCCATCCGTCTCAAGCAGCTCGACGAGCGCTTTCGGGTCGTCGTCCTCGAAAAGGGCGGCGAGGTCGGTGCGTCATTCCCGCCCTGCCCGCTCATCACCTGACCGCAGCCAGGATCACATGTCCTCTCCGGCGCCGTCATCGAGCCCCGCGCACTCGACGAGCTCCTCCCCCACTGGCCCTCGAGGCATGACCACCCCCTCACACAGCCCGCGACGTCCTCGTCCATGCGATTCCTCTCCAAAAGACACGCCATCCCCATCCCACACCCGCCCCAGATGTCCAACCGCGGCAACTACATCACCTCCCTCTCCCAGTTCACCGTCTGGCTCGCCACCATCGCCGAGGAGCTCGGCGTCGAGGTCTATCCCGGGTTTGCTGGTGCAGGCCTCGTGTACGCAGACGACGGCACCAGCGTCGCCGGCGTACGCACCAACGAAGTCGGTCTTGACAAGCACGGCCGCATGAAGGACACCTTCGAACCCGGCATGGAGTTCCGTGCAAAGGTCACCCTCATCGCCGAAGGTGCACACGGCTCCCTCTCCAAGGAACTCATCCACAAATTCGACCTCCGCAAGCACGCAGATCCACAGACCTATGGCATCGGTCTCAAGGAGGTGTGGCGCGTCGATCCGTCCCAGTATCGACCCGGCGAGGTCGTGCACACCCTCGGCTGGCCCCTCGACTACCTCACCTATGGCGGTGGCTGGGTCTATCACATGGCCGACGGTCTCGTCAGCCTTGGTTTGGTCATTGGCCTCGACTATGCCAACCCGTATCTCAGCCCGTACAAGGAACTCCAGGTCTCCCTTTACCCTTCCTCGTGTTCCCTCGAATCTGACACTCCATGCAGCACATGAAGCACCACCCTTACTTCACTAAGCTCCTGTCGGGTTCGTCGACGCGCATCGCTTATGGTGCTCGCTCCTTGAACGAAGGCGGCTTGCAGTCCGTCCCCAGGCTCGACTTTCCAGGTGGTGCCTTGATCGGATGTTCCGCCGGGTTCGTCAACATTGCCAAAATAAAGGGCACCCACAACGCCATGAAGACCGGCATGCTCGCCGCAGAAGCTGCCGCAGACGTCCTCACATCTGACTCCACCGCCCCGAGCGACATGAGCAAGTACGATACCGCAGTTCGCAACAGTTGGGTGTGGTCCGATCTCAAACAAGTGCGCAACCTGCGCGCAAGTTTCAACACGTCCTTGGGCATATGGGGTGGTATGGCCTACTCAGGCCTGGACTCGCTCTTTCTCAAGGGCCGGACGCCGTGGACGTTCCGCAACAAGAGTCGCACTTTGGACGCTGCCCATACGCTGCCAGCGAGCCACTTCAGGCCGATCAGTTATCCACCGCCTCAGCCGCCGCTGTCGACGGATTTGTTGACGTCCCTGACGCTCACGGGCACGAATCACGCCGAGGACCAGCCCATCCATCTCCGTGTTCGCAAGGACGGCGTCGAAGACTTGTCTCTCAGGAGAGAGCACGTACGGAGAAACGTCGGCGAGTACGCAGGCTTGCTTCAGCGCGCGTGTCCGGCCGGGGTCTACGAGTACATCGACGACGAAGTAGTATCAAAAGAAGAGGGCTGGGACGGGAAAAAGTTGGTCATCAACGCGCAGGTGAGGGGTTTCGCGTCTGCATCCTGGAAAGAGGGTGACGACTGGGATCGTCCTCGTAGAACTGTATCCATTGCAAGCTGTGTGACATCAAGGTGCCTACTCAGGACATTACCTGGACCGTACCAGAGGGTGGAGGGGGCCCTAAATACAGTGAGTTCTCACTCGTTTCACCTCGCGTGCTGGGTCAACTGATTCGCTCCTATCGTAGCTATCACGTAGTTTTGATCTCGTGTATAATATTGCAGCCACGCGATGCTGGTGAGAAGTCGTCGAGAGGGCACACTAAGTGCTAACCTCGACCGAATTCGAGGCGATGGATGGTTTTCATACCCCAGGGTCTTGAAACCTAGATAGCCCTCCTTTGCTCATCTGGAAAGAGCGAGTGATGTTGTGTATGACCCTGGGTCTTGGCTTTCAGCTGCATGCTCATTTACCATTCGTCCATGAAGCGCGCGAGTAGCACTACCCAACATGCGAGAACCTCGATCCGGTGGCGGTGCCTTTCTGTAATGCCGACGCCAAGGCGTCCAACGCGAGTTTGATCTCAACATCTTACACTCTTTAACTGCATGAGCTCAGGCCATTACAAGGAATACGACCCAGAGCCTGGTCTCGACGCGGGCCGCAACGAACATCATGCTAGCGAGCGCGTCGGTCTTCTCTCTGGCTCACAGCCAATCGCCGACGCAGACCACTCCCTCGACGAGGCGCGTCGTGTGACGGTGGGCAGCAGTGCACATACCCCAACATACGCACTGAAGCACCTGCTCGCGTCCTTTGCGGGTGGTATTGCAGCCTGTCTCGCTCTCCAAGTCGCACTCTTTGGGCCGGGTTGCTACTCTTTCCGGGGGCGAACAGGAAGCGGGGGTGCGGGCACGCCAGACACGGTCGACGTCTACGCACCTCCGTGGGTCGGCTCGACTGCCGTGCACAACTACCCGCCTCCGTCTCCTACCAACGACTTTCCCGAGTTGTTCCCCACCGAGTACGCTTTTTTCTTTCCGTCGATGGCATTCGTTTGACGCCAACATGAATGTCTTTACCTTTCCTCGCCTGTTCTTCGTGTGACGCCCAAACAGCGTTGGATACCCGGGTGGAACCTTGACCGGCGCCGAACCAGCGGTCATCGCGACCGCACCCACCCAGCCCCTCCACACAGGCGCCCCACAGCTCGTCGCACCCGCCTACACCTCGCTCCCCCGTCCACCGCACAAGCCGTCGATACCCAGCGAACGGCCGTTTAACCTGTTCCGCGCGTGGGGCAACTTGTCGCCGTGGTACAGCGTCCCGCGGGGTGCGTTTGGGATCGACGAGGGAGCGGAGCCGCCGGGGGAGTGTGTGATCAAGGGCGTGCATGTGTTGCATCGGCATGGGGCGCGGTATCCGACTGCGTATGGTACGTGTCGCTGTTGTCTGGGGGTCTGAGGGACGTGCGACGTGGGCGGTTGTAGGCGCATCGATTGGCTGACGATGGATTTTTGTAGCCCTCTATGGAGGACCTGCGTCGTTGGCGCGACGGTTGCACGAGAACGCCGAGCAGTGGGATGCGACGGGGAGATTGGCGTTTTTGAATGATTGGTGGGTGTGCATGATCGTATGGATGTGGTCGACGTTGACGATGCCGTGAACAGGACGTACAAGCTCGGTGAAGAAGGTGATGTCCTTTGTTCTCGCTTTTTGTTTATATTTTGACATGGAGCGATTTTCCATCGCACTTAGTCTTGACACCTTTCGGAAGGCAACAGTTGTGTGCGTATTGTTTTCTCTCTCGTGTGTTATTGCCATCTGAACTGACTGTTGCAGATGATCTGGGAGTCTCGATGAGACTGAAATACGGATTCTTGTTAGAGGTGGGGGACGCGACTTGGTGATTCCGTGACAATCAAAATGCTAATTGCACTCGTAGGACTTTACAGCGCAGAACAAGCTACCCGTGTTTAGGACTGAATCCCAGTGAGTAACGTTTGTCATCCGCGGCCTCAGGTTGCTCATTGGACATCAGGGATCGTATGCTTGCCTCTGCAGTCAACTTTGCATTGGGCTTCTTTGGCTGGCCTCTCGATGGAAAATACGAGCAAGTGATCACCATCGAAGCACCCGGTGTAAGTATCGTGTTTTAGTCTCCTTGGAGAGGCGAGTTGTCTGAGTCGTCTTGTTTCCAGTTCAACAACACTCTTGCCCCCTCGGAAACTTGTCCTAATACCAATGCCCATAGCAAATCTGCCCGTTCCCTGACTTACATAAGGAAATGGGCCGGGATTTACCTAGGGGAAGCGCGGAAGCGATTACAAGCCGACTTGAAGCCTGCCGAGGGTGGGCAGGGTTTCGACCTGGAGATCGAGGATGTCTACAGGATGCAACAGATGTGCGCGTATGAGGTAGCGTATCGCGGTTCCTCCCTGCTGTGGTGTCAGGTTGGCTGACGGTTCTATCCGAGACTGTTGCACTCGGCTATTCCAAATTCTGTGAGCTGTTCACAGAAGACGAATGGGAGGGCTTCAATTACGCGTCAGTACTCGTTCTTTCATGGCATGCATTCTCTCATCCGACGTCATACAGTCTGGATCTCGTTTTCTGGTACGACAATGCCTTTGGCTCGCCTGTCGCCCGCGTGCAAGGAGTGGGCTATATCCAAGAGCTCATTTCCCGACTCACGCACACGCCGATCGAGACGCATAATTCGAGCACGAATGCGACATTGCACGCAGACGACCGCATCTGGCCGCTCGACGACGTCTTGTACGTCGACGCGACGCACGAAGTCGTCGTCCTCAACAGTAGGTCTCGTTCTCGCTCCATGAGCACCCTTGCGCGCACAGCTAGCTAACTGAAAGCGGTGGATGGCCAGTTTTGACGGCGCTGAACCTGACGACGCTCGCTGCGTCGGGGCCGCTTCCGGCCGACCACGTCCCTGCGAACCGGTCGTTTAGAGTCTCCGATATCGCGCCGTTTGCGACCAACGTCCAGTTCCAGCGTACGTCGTTTTCGCGTGTGTTTGAGGGGGACCGAGTACTGAGTACGCTCTGCCAGTCCTCTCGTGTCCCGCTGACGGGTCCGCCGTGCACTCGTCGGACGCGTCTCACATCCGTATCGTGATCAATGATGGCCCGGTCCCGCTGACGGGCATCCGGGGGTGCCCACCCTCGTCCTCTGGGTTGTGCCCGCTGTCGACGTTTATCGAGGCACAGCAGGCGACGATTCGCGAGGTCGATTGGGAATGGGGGTGTTTTGGGGAGTGGGAGGTTCCTGCGGGGACTGCATGGGAGACGGTTGGGGGGTGGTATCCGGAGAAGATGTTCTGAGTTTGGGTTGGTGTAATGTGATATATCATGGATGTGCTTTTTTCTTTGAATACACGATTCAAGCTTGTTCGAGGCAAACGTGCTTGTTCGAGGCAACTGCAACGTGTGATACCATGCGAACTCGAGGTTGTCTGTGAGCAGTGTTGAGCAATACATAACCATTGCTTTCCGAACAATTGAGTATACATTGATGAGAATACAAAGGACAAACTCAAGCGACGCAAGCCGTTGGGTCGAGGATTTGTACAAAGTTAGAGATGTACGCTTCACATATTGCCGAAAACCAAAATGCATGTTCAGAGTTGTGTGGTTTGACCAAATTATGCGCAATCTCGTGCGCGATGGTAAAGAACCTGGAATAGGAGAGTTGATCGGTGAGTGCCTGGTATGTGAGGGCAATTCAATAGCAAGAAAGAAAGAAGAACAAACCATGATATCTGGGCTTGTTGTTGGATGCCATTCTTAACATCTTGATCGTCTGTTGAAAGATATAGCATCCTTGCGTCTCGTGGAATGATCACACTTACGCCATGCTTCAAAATACCGCAGATTAAGGAACAGACCCCCATTCCGGTTGAACGCAATCGGTCCTCCATCCACGTCATAGAAGATATGCAGGAATCCCACCGAAAGGCTGTACACCTCAGCAATGGGAACGATAATACTTGCAAATCGGCTGAGAGGCTCTTGCATGGACGTCATAAATGTGCCGAAATTTGACACGTCTATACGGGATCCATGATGGGTAATCCAATCAAGATACGTTCGGGTTCAACAAACATACCTTCCGTTGCAAAGACCCTTACCGTCTCCCTCTGTTTCGCATGAATGGGAACTTCCCCAACCAACCGCAGATTGTCGACTTGTCCACAATACCCATCGTTCAAGAACTCCTTGATCATCTCCATGTTGTTGAGATGATCGAGTAACCGGCCCCCTTCAGGGTTACATGCATTGATCGCCATGTTTATATTGGCGCCTAGGGGCCTCGTCAAACTATGGCGGCACGAGCACTCTGCATAACTTACGGATGTAACTGGGAGGGACAACATATCGTGGGGTCCTGATGAACAGACGAATTAAAAATGTGATATCTTCGGAGAGTAAATCGAGCTTACCACGATGGTGGGAGAGGTGTAACACTAGTTCCGGCTGTCCCTGGCGACCCAGGCCGTACACGTGAAACAACTTTGCGAGTCAAATCGATTGTTGAATACAATATATTGCGAAATTGGTTGGAAGTGTTGTGTTTGGTACCACGGGTAGAGAATGTTGGTGGGGTAAGTGAGCGCGGCACAGCCTCGAGGCCTTCAGGCAGACTGAGACGACTTGACGAAGCCTGCTTGAGGTGATGAGGCTTCAGGCTAGTTGATGACTTGCATGCCTCCAATGCTGTAATGTGGCCCTTTCTCTCTTCGTCTACCGTCGAGTCATCTTGCCGATGTCGCTTGAGGATCTGGTCGACTGCAGAACGGAGGTCGTGCTAGTTAGGTTCTTTTCGCAAGCAGAGGAAGATGGAGCTAACCATTACACCCTCTTCGTCGCAAAGCACCCAAGTCCGTCGAAAGGATCGTGGTGAAGAGGAGGGATTCGCTGACCTTGGCCGTCCCGAATAGCAACCGACAGAGAGATGTCGAAACCCTTTTCCCGCCGGATGAGCATCCGCACCAGGTCAGACAACGGGACACTTACTCGTACATGTCTCGCTCTGCACTACGGGAAAGCCATAATTCTATGCGTCCCAGATCATCGCTTATCGCCCCTGCCGATGCATCCTGCGTTCGTTTCGTTTCATCGTCCCCGATGACAAGGGTTTTCGAGACCAACAACTTAGTGCAGATTTTGACTCTGAAGTTCTCAGCACTAGAAAGCCAAGCGACCGAAACCTTGGGCTTTGCGTGGGTGTACTCGTGAAGGAAGAGAGTGAGTCTTTCCAAAACCAAGGTTCGCATATCCGAGCATTCATTAGTATCCAGTATCTCGCCAAAGACTTCACACTGTTCTTGGACGATGGTGCTAAGTCGTTTGCACCCAAGGGACACATAAAGGTCTTTTGCACCCCATCAGTAAGATGCTGTAAAGGCCAGTAATTTATACGAACCCTCAAGAAGCTCTTCTTGTGGGGCTACGAAGACAGCATCCCGGAAGAGCTGGTATGCATTTATATCGTCGGCAATAACGATCTCCTTTGGTTTCCGCAGTTCGTGGACGTAATCCCACCCTTGCTGACTTTTGGCTTTCGTACCGAGCAAAACAGGTTTAGGCTCCATCTTGATTAGAGTGGTATTAGGAATGCGATGCTTGTTCACGGCGAGGCTGCGTAACTCGGCCAAAAATCTATTTCCTTCCAAGTCAGCTTCCCTCAAGCACGGGTGTACAAAACATTTGATACCTACCTTTCAGGTCCGCCAGAGAGGGAGTAAAACGATGCCGGGTTGTCAATCAAGCTTTCTGCAACCTCTTTCACAGACGGTTCGTTCCGTGAGCCACAGGCGCTCAGAAACCGATTCGCGATTGAACCGAAATTCACGAAAACGAACAATCTCGAGTGCAAGTCGTCTTGCGTCGCTCCGCCGAGGTAGCACTGGATGGGAGTTAACCACCGCTGAACGCCTGAACTATTTGTTGGTACTATCTGCAGCTCGGAGAGAGCGGCAAGTTCGTGTTGCCTGAAATCTATAATGACATTAGCGAAAGGAGTATCTGTGAGGAGAAAACCCACATGAGATCCGCTCGAACAGAATCTCGAACCACTGACGAGCAGTGTCTTCATTTGGGGGTGGTGTTTTCTCCAAGTGAGAAAGGAGCATCGGGATGGGAGGATGTTGCTGAATGCCTAACCCGCTGATAGCTTCTCGGTATTTATCCTGGACGACAGAAAAACCAAGCGCTTTCCATTGTGTGCCCGAGAATACCTGGATGGAATCTTGAGCAATGCCAACAGGACAAAGAAGTAGATTCTTGTTACATCTCCCAGCTTTCCAAGATGATTGTTGACATTGTTCTCCGCAGGTATGAATGCAACATGCCCAAAGTTGGATGATTTGTAATTGGGATATTTCGAAGGAAGGTTGTCACACAGGTACCAGAAAGCGGCGGCCCTGACAGCGGCATCATCCAAGGAACAAAGATCCACTACCTTCTCCAAAGGGGGGTAGCGGCGCAAACCCAGGCGGAATAATTGCTCGGCTAGACGAAACGACATCAGTTTCGTTCGTAAAATAAACTTTCAACACTCGTCCACCTTCTTCTGAGTCATCTTGCCATCTCGATTTCTCATCCCACTGGATTACAGGCAGCTGAAGTTGTCGGAAGATTTCTATCGGTGCGTAGAGATCGCGGGCACAGTAACGGATGATATCGCTCTGGACACCCTCCTTGGCAAAGATCGCAGAGAATTCCAATCTGGTGACTTCCTCCGTGGTTAGGGCATTTCGCACCTGGATGAGATATCTGATAAGATCGGTGATATTCCATTTCCCGGTCTCTGCCATTCTGGATGAAATGAGGATACAGCCGAAATCGAAGCATCATGTCAGCTCACCGGTTCAATATAAGTTGCGGGTCTATGTGTTTTCGAACACCGATGAAGGAAAGAAGGGTATCCATCTCTCCGGTGGTTTTCAACCCATCGGGTAACTGAAATATCGGTAGCTCAAGGTCACGGAAAAGATTGCTGTTGGTTCCGGGAAGATACGAGCCCTCGGGGGTGCACAGACCACAGGACGTTGGAATATACATCTTGTTCCTGAATACTTCCTTCACTGAACAGTGGGCATCGTTTGACGATGACGACCAGATATGCGAGAGTACACTCAGGACGCGCGCCGCCCAACTAGTTGACCTGGAGAAGTCATGTAGGGGATTGGCAGACATAATATCTGGCTGCGAAATGTATTGCAGCCACTGGACGACAGTGAACTCTTGCCAACCAAAACTACTCAGCTCCGCAGGCGTAAACTGCTTGGCGACGTCCTGCGGCAAAAGTGAAGTGGGGAGCGGACCATCCTGTGGAATATAACTCCCGAGGCTCCGGGAGTCGACGAAATATCGTACTGACGACAATGGAAGTATACTTCCGTCGTTACTGAAGACAATTGCGTCCAGCAGCTGAGTCATGTTGGTGGCCAAACTATCTTGCTTCAGGCCTATCCACCATCGAAGACAGGAGACCAACTCCTCTATGTTAAGCTGATGTCGACGGAGATCATGAAGAACGTCCGAAAAGGTTACAGGAGATATCATTCCTTTGTTCCGGAGTGTCTCGATGGTGCGGTCGCATTCGTGAACGACTGGCTGTGGGAGCATGGGCACGTCCCTGAGAAACTCCGTGAATACGGGGTCGTATTCTTTGATGACCAATGCATCGCGAACCCCGACGGAAGAGAGCATTCTTAGAGGCGCGGCTGAGCATCCATAGAATGAGGCCTCTAGTAATCGTCCCACCTCCGACGAGGGTGTAGAATGGTGAAATGTGAAAAATTTGAGTGCATGAAGGGACCGATCTTGTAGCCGATCCTGTGACTCTGGCGAAGGCCGAGAGTTAAGAGTTCCGTCAGCTGCACTAGGCCACGCAGCATGAATATCGGCGAGTTCCAATTCATAGGCGGCGCGCGACAAAAAACCTCCAACATATAATAATTCCTTATTCCAGACTGGATGGTGTGCAAATTGTGAGCCAAACTCATCAACAACGAAATGGGCACGTACCAGCTACATTCTTGTCACTAACGTATTGTGAGCAGTCGCTAGGCACCAGAGAATAGCTAACTTACACAAGGTCTATCGATTCACGTTCGACAGTAGGGATAAAATGCGATGCCATGTGCCCACCAATACCCGTTGTTTGTCCGGTAGCATGGCCCTAGGACAAGAGTCACCAGGAGGGGAGAACAAAAACATTGGTACAAACAATGAAGATTCGTGTGTGTGTAGACCTTGTATTAGGTCAGTGAAACAACTAAGATCAACAGTACGATCACCAACCCATTCAAGTCAGCGCGGAGCCCACGGAATATACTCCCGATCGCAGTGGGCTGGCTCTTCTCATCGGCAAGACTCTGATCATAGTCGTCTTTCCCCGTCTTGACACGTGAGTTAATGAGCCTTTGAGGGCGAACGCAGAAATGAAACACCCACATAAATTAGGCAGTACCTGAGCCGTGAACGGGGGTTCTTCTTCGTAGACCGTAGTAGTTCCGCTGAGAGTTTCCCATCCATCTTAACATCAACGTCTGCTGTGAAGACGGCTAGAGTCACATTCATCTTGTGCGATTCTGAGGGAACTGGAGGTTGTAGTGTTTGTGATAGATTCTCGGGCTTGGGAGATGGTTGGCTCGGGGAAAAGAAATCACCCTTCCGCCTCCGGGGCCCAACGACCTCGATCGACGGCCGCCTCTCAGTCTCAACCGCATAAATTGCATGTTTGACCTCCGCTTTAATTGTGACCGCTGGTCATACCCAGAGGTCAATGTATGAAGGATCAATACGTGGTTGTGACACTTGCGATAGCATTGGACAGCTTTTACGTTCATGATTTCCATGGGGCTAGAACATTTCAGTGCTTCAGGAATGGCTATATTCCGTGCGATTACCGGCGACTTCTCGAGATGTCCGATGCGGTAGTTGTCGAAAAATACCGCTATGTCATTGATATTGACCATGAACACGATTGATGATGCAAGGAATCGCATAAAATCAAACGCCGGGGGTATAGGACCAGCCTCTCGCAGCGTCATCTCAAACGTTGTCCATTGGTACGCAGTCCCCTTTGACGGGAGGTCACCGCGACGGACACTCAGCTGTCAAATAATAGCATAAGAAGGATCGGTGTACTGAAGAGCGGCGATACTACCTGATCCTTGTTGTCCTTCCAATAAAACTGCATGCCATGCCCTGGAACGAAGTTTGAATCATGTAACCACAACAGCGTCAAACATAATACCTCCAGACGACACAAAGGGGTCTTCCGTCACCGAAAATAAGCTGTAAAATCCTAATCGAGAGACTGTCGACCGCCATGTCCAACAGAAGAGATGTTTGACTCACCGACGCCAAACGCGCCAATTTTCTCCTCGTCGGGGTTTCCCTCAGCTAACACAGTACGACCGTACGAGATGCATCAGAGGATGAGTACCCGAAGCTCAAAAAGGGGGTACACACACCTATCTTGCGTAGTCGTGTCCAATCCTCATCTTCAAAAGCATTACCATTGTTTCTGAACGTCCATTGTGCGACCTTAAGAATCGGAAAATCGGTCAGAAAAGACGCGAAAAGGTAAGTCAACACCGAAGCCTTGTACATGGGTAGACTTAAGATCAAGGAGAGGTGGTGCATCCGAGGTGTTTGCTTCCGCGCCGTCCTTCCGACGTAGGTACGCGGCGGTCTCGAAGCGAATCTCAACTGCAGATGATCGAGCATCATCCGAGTTCTGGAGAAGTTCACGGAATACTAAAGTAGTCCATGTGTTACCGTAAAACATGAGAAAGGTGTACAGTCACCTCTTACCTGTGAACTCGCCTGAGTAGCGCGCGAGCACCTTGTCGATCAGTGCACGTTGGTTGACTTCGACCAATTCATCCTTTCCAGTCAACCACTGATATGGTATTCAAAAGCATCGCGGGGTGAAAAAGGGAACTATCATCGACTCGGCGTGACATACCAACGTATCTCGGTCGTGTGCCATTCGCGTTATGTCTTGGGAAAGGACGGTCTGGGTCTGCTGGTTTGAACTAGAAAGCTGGGCGAGCTAGGTAGACGATGGCGGTCTTGCCACAAGACGGAATCGAACCGGCGCCAAAGTTCAGCCTGCTCCTCCAAAGTAGGGCTTAGGGCTCTTGGCACTGAGCGCTTCAACCTCATCAGGCCCAGCCATCGTGCACCTGTTAGCGCTAGCACTGGTTTGGTTTAGTCATGAAGGCTTCTTCAAGTTCGGAAGACCTGCTGAGGTGGCCTACCTGAAATGGTAAACAGCGCCCTCCTTCAAGACTGGTCCAAAAGTTCATGAGAGTTCCTCTGATTTCGAATCCCTTGTAGGCTTGAGATGAGTCCGCGACGAAGTTGGACAATGGCCCTGAAGGGATAGACCAATCGACCGGTCGGCAAATCAGTGCCAGCACGACGGCGACCAAATACTGCGGTGTCACACATCACAAAAAATGCGGTGCAGAGACATGCGCATATATGGGTGTATCTCCTCTGACCGGTAGCGTATGAAATGTTTGACTGGGCTTGATGCTTGTTGGCAAAATATTTCAATCGCTAGCACCTGCCCCAATCGGACGGAACCCCACTGCTAAGATATGCATCACGAGCACGATGGTGATTGAAACCGAAACATTACCATATATTTACCATATTCCATGGTGAATAATATGCCCACCCCATCCAATACTCCCGATACGATCACAACCGAAATACTAGTAGCGCGTAAACATGACCATATATTCACCATTAGTGATTCTAGTACACTTTCTGGGTAATATGAGCATATGATCCACGCAACAATATAATGACAATCGCCAAAAATCACCGATCGGCGACGGCGCGACTGGGGTACGGTGCAAAGTGACTGAGAACTGGAATGGACTGGAAGCGACTGCGAGAACGAGTGTGCAAAGTGATGATAGCGACTCTGTGCGGCAAGAAACGAGCATATGGTCATGATTGAGCAAGAAAAAACTACAAAGAGGTCAGAGCCTTCATCCTGAACAACTACACCACGGTACCTCTATTTGCGGCTTCGTTTGGGATGCGAAGGACCCCCGGCAGGCGCTGATTCCTTGTCTTGGTCGGCAGCCCTCTTCTTTCCCTTTCCTTTGGTAGTTGTGGCCACTGTGGGTGGCATTGCCCGTTTGTTCGTAACCGGCGTAAGAGGCGTATCTATCTCCTCATCTGTTAAAGGGCTACCAGGCGTCACCGGATTGGTGGTTGCATGTGATAAGGTTCTGGCCCTGTGCGAAGGTGTGGAAGGCTGAAAAGAAGTGAGACGCGGCGCTGTTGTTGATCCACTACTAATGTCCGAGGATGCACTGGGGTCAGAGTCCGTGGGAGCTGATGGTTGTTCTGACGAAGAGGCTTGCACCGCGGTGATGCGAGACTGCATCTGTGCACGCAGTTTCTCCATAATGCTCGCCGGCCGGTTTGTATTGGATGCGCTTGAGGCTTCAACCTCGTTCCTCAAGTTCTTTGAATTGGATTGCGCACGGCCATTTTCGCTCCCAAACATTTCCCTATGAGTGTTCAAGTCATCACTAAAGACGAGGATGTATGCATGATACTCACTTGTTCCACCAATTCAATAAATCGTCCCTCCATTTGGTATCGATCGCGTTGCGGATAAAGGAGACTATCACACGGTAGAGGTCGAAATAGCTTAAAACACCGTCGCTTTCACACCACTGGCTCATCGATGAGATTGCAAACCGAGCCTGAGAATGGTGCGAGCTCAGATAGGTACTCCAAATTGATGATGGGAAATGACCTACTTGCATGCATATATAAGCGATGTGTTCTGCTTCGACGGTAGTCATGCCGTGTAAGATCGCATTGCAAGTGCGTGTCGCACATGCCGAATCACCTCCTAAGGCATGCGATGGTCCAAGGAAGATGTGTCGACCAACTCAGACAAGCATATATCCCTGGAAGAGTCCATGGAGTATGTTGTTTGGATCAAAGTCATCCCCGGGGCGTTCTCCACTCCAGAAAAGGGCGGGAAAGTTTTCAGCATCCATGGATATTTCGCCTGACCGCAAATCCTTCCGTGCTCTACAATAGATTAGTAATCTGTACATCAGACAATGAGAACTTACTGCTCAACATCTGCATCATATCTCTTTAGCTGGTCAACAGGGCAAAGGAATCGTGCAAGGACAGGGTGATTCAGCCCCATGTCAGCCCGTCCATTCGCGTTGATAATTGGTGGATCGATTTGGGACTTGAACGGATTGAAGGGGATATATTGAGTGATATGGGGTTTGAGACGGGATGCGTCACTTGATCGCGTCGTTCGTATCGTTGAGTTCATCTGAAACATATAATGTGAGTATATGCACTCTATTTCATGAGATATCTACCTTGGAAGTTATCATTGCAAGTTCCGATGCTTTGGTTTGGTCATTTGAATTGATGACGGCTTTGAGGCTTGGTACAATTTGGAGGATCTTGTAGTATGTTCGTACGAATCGTTCGCGTTCCCCCAGATCGCTGTATGTATGCTCATCAGTAGGGATAAAACAATCATATGTTTAACTCACAGCTTCGAAAGAGTCTCCTCCCGTGTATCTTTTGCTGGCCCCACCTCGTCAAGCTCACCAATGAGGCTCTGGTCTGCCTCCTCAATCATTTGAGCCTTCTTGATAACGGCATCTACCTCACACCAAAGGTCGATGCATCGTGTGATAGCACGTGCAGCACCATGATAGACCTCATGGGGATCCGGTGCATCACCCTCGGATCTACATTTGGGGGTTCTTTGTGAGTTTCGGTTTGCAAGGATAAGAGGAAGTACCTTTTCTTCTTTCTCGAACCATTTTTTTTGGACTTCGAACCCTCACTGGTGTTGTTGTGCTCCGGGTTCAGGTTGGGATCTGGGGGCATCGTGGTGGGATGAGATCAAGATGCAAAGTGTCAAAGTCCGTGGAATGAATTCGCTTGACTGATTAGATAACCCTAACCCTGACCTGCATATATGCACGGAGCGGAGTCCATTCCAACTATCCCTTTCTCCACCACAATGCCATCCTCCGTCAACCAACAAGCCGGCTCTTCGATCATCGCAATCAACCAGAACAACGTCGTTGTACTCGAGATCGATAATCTCCTCGTGAACTGGCCAACGTATGTAATCAAGTACACTCCCGATCATCCAGGACCTCTGGTATGTACTTGATCTCCGGATATGAGGGATTCGACTAACAGTATGTTGTAGAAGATTATTCTGAGGTTAAAAGATGTCACGAAGCGCGCTCTAGAAGATGACTGTGAAAGTGAGAGTGACTCGGACGACGAGAAAAACACCACAGCTGTGGTAGCGAAAGAGCGCGTCAAAGGCACTTCCATTACCATCCATCTTCCATCGTATGCATTCTTAATATTTTAAACCCATTCACTCATCTCTTTTCGCGTTCATGTGTAGTGGTGAGGATGGCAAAGACGAGGACAGTGAAGACGATAAGACACTTACAGCTGATGCGATCCCAGTCACTTTCCATGGCATTCCGAAGGACATAATCCCTGTCAAGCCCAAGTTCTTCGACTCTGATCACGAGACAGTCTGGCCACCCGTTCGTCCCCACACTCTACGAGCTATTCGTAACAACAAGCAGGTATCTGGCTTTACACTTCTGAAGACGTTTCCAGCTCCGGTCAAGGTAATGGATGATTAGCTACAATAGAAATCATGTATTTGTGTTTTGCAATGCTGTCAAAAGTGCTGTTGTGTACCACACATCGAATCTTTGAGTCGGACAAGCACTTCCAATTGCACTAGTGCCGATATAGTACCTATATTAGGCAACATACACGACATACTAATACTGAACCACCACCTTGCCATGAGCCGATGTCCAGCTGGTTGATAATGGTTCATTGTATACTACTCATAGGTGCGTTCTTATACTTCCTAACAAGCATTGCAAGATTTTACTTTTCTAGTGTTAGTTTTGCTTCTTTCTAATGCTGGAACGTATATGAATGCAAAGCAGAGAGCGATTGGGTGCGTCCCATCCCATTGACTGTCCACATGAACAGTGAGCACTCATGTTTTGGCTGCCAGAAGTCCTTCCCAAGTCTCAAAAGACTTCGAGTGCATGAGGCGAGGTGCGAAGTTAGCAAGTGTCGCAAGATTGACATTGCGCAAGCCTATCTACTACGTCTCGAGAAGGTGAAAACCAAGGATAATGGACCTGGCGATGGACATTCAGACCAAATACCACAGAACATCCCCATCCCGTTACCCACGCACATAGAGACACCCGAGTCAGTAGCGAGTCCAAGAATGCACGATGATGACTTAGTTTGGGTATGTAGTATGTCCTCTTTCGCCTGTCAACGTATATTCACATCCTCTGTAGATAGAGAATGACGCTAGGCCTTCGGGTTCATGTGACGATAACATTCCTGAACCTCCTGTTGACCCCCCTGATGCCCCTGTGATCTCAGCACGTTCCGGACGACGTATACGCCTTCCCACCCGTTTCACTGACTATTTCCCAACCGCGGATGGTCTCCATCACGTTCAATCACCGCTGTGTAGTCCCAAGCAACGCAACCGCTCAGCTTCCCCACCTAACCAACCCAAACCTACGCCTGTTGAGTACCGAACGGAGCCAGACAATATGGGCCTGTTCCGGGTCTACCCTACACGTCCAACCATGTCCACTATCCATAGTCCTGTGGACGCCCCAACCTTGGACTCTATGGACCCCAACAGCCGACCACCTCAGCGAGATTCCCACAGCCCCACGGAGACCAGCGGTGGTCTCTTGCCATCAGAGATCACACGGGACAATTTATTCTCTGCATTCAGCAATCCAACAGCCGGTCTTTTAATGTGCTGGCAATATTCTGGATCAAATATGAAGTCAGCGGACGAGCTCAACCGTCTTTGGTCCTTTTTTCGTGATCCTCAGTTTCATCTCAATGTGCAGGGTACATTTAGCCATGAACGAGAGAGGGCGTTGGTCGAGAAGTATCTCCAAGCTGAATCAAACCCATTCAAAGCTAAGCATGGCTGGCGGACTTCACAGGTTCAGATACGACTACCTCATGAACAGCAGGGATGGGAAGGTGGTGAAGATGATCCCTTAGTTCCCGTGCTTGAGGTCGAAGGGGTACATCATCGCAACATCACGGAAATTATTACATCTGTGTTTGAAGATGAGGCCTCAATGACGTTCCATATGACTCCATTCGAGGAGTTCTGGAAAGTTTCAGATGCGGATGAGCCGATGAGGGTCTTCGGTGAAGCTTATTCATCACCAGCCTGTCTCGAGGCATATCAAGAGGTGCAAGCACTTCCTCGCGAGCCCGAAGATGACCTCGAGCGAGTCGTCGCACTACTTATGTTATGGTCTGATGCCACGCAACTGTCAAACTTCGGCGACGCATCCCTCTGGCCCATATATCTATTCTTTGGGAATCAATCAAAATACATACGTGGGAAGCCGACAGCAGGGGCATGTCATCATGTCGCATACGTCCCGACGGTATGTCATTTTTTATATTCCAGGTCATCTTCATCTATTAACATTGCGACTTCAGCTTCCGGATGACTTTCAAGATCAATATAGTCTCTATTTTATGCAAGGTTCCTCAGACGCTGTCTATTCCCATTGCAAACGAGAGTTGATGCAATCGGTGTGGAGGCTCCTCCTCGATGACAAGGTCATGGATGCGTATAGGTCCGGGATGGTGATCCAATGTGGCGATAGAATCACACAGTGTATATTTCCAAGATTTTTTACTTACTCTGCGGATTACCCTGAAAAGTAAGTTCAATATGCATCAGTTGGTTTATTGATGGTCACTAAGCATGGTCTCAGAGTACTCCTTAGTTGTATCAAGTTCCTTGGCGTCTGTTTATGTCCCCGATGCTTCGTTGAGAAGAACAATGTATCAGATATGGGAACTCCACTGGACATGGAGATCCGAGGGAGAATCCGTGTTGACAATAGAGTGCGTCGTTGAAAGATTTTGAAGGCACGTAGGGCAATTTTCAGGAATGGAGCAACCATCAATGGCATGCGCGTGAAAAGGTTATTGCACGATGAGTCATTGGTTCCAACAATTGTAAGTACCCATTTCTCCCGTTTGGTAACACTGATGTATTCTTGCTTTAGAACAGTTTTTCAGAGCGTATCTCGAGTGTTTCAGAGACGTTCAACTTCTTCATGATGTTTGTTGTTGATCTGCTACACGAATTCGAACTTGGGGTATGGAAAGCAGTCTTCACACATTTGATGCGCATATTGTATGCTGTGGGTGGGACATCACTGCAAGAACTGAACTATCGGTAGGTAACCAGACATCGTCTTAGAAGTGAGTGGTAGCTAACCAACAGTTAGATATCGCAGAGTCCCAACGTTTGGACGAGGAGTAATTCGACGCTTCAGCAAGAATGCCTCTGCCATGAAAAACATCGCTGCACGCGACTTTGAAGACCTCCTTCAGGTAACCCTCTAACATTATCAATTATCATTTCCTGATATCGCCACGTAATGTGCACTCCCCGTCTTTGACGGTCTATTTCCTGGCCAAGACACTCCAATTGTTCTCGACCTCCTGTTCGACCTTGCTACTTGGCATGCTTATGCGAAACTACGTATCCACACTGAGGAGACGCTCGCCGACTTTGACGCAGCCACCATTTACCTCGGAAAAGCGATGTGCAAGTTCCAACACACCACCTGTATGACGTACTATACAACAGAGTTACCTCAAGAACACGCTGCTCGTGGTCGCCGAACAGCTGCATTAGCAGCGCAGCGAGGTCATACCGTATCCACGCTGCGTTCTGACCCGAAGTTCAAGACGTTGAACCTCACTACTTATAAATATCATGCCCTCGGTGACTATCCAAATACAATACGCCGTTATGGAACAACGGATAGTTATAACACACAAATTGTAAGTCAAAGTTACATTTTGTTGAATACTGGTTTCCTTATACATACGTATTCAGGGGGAGCTCGAACACCGCCGCTCAAAACAACGGTACCCTCGGTCAGGCAAGAAAAAGGGTTCTATGGTCAGAAGCATCGCAAACCAAGAAGCAATTGAGCGGTTTATCAGGAAGGTCAATGATGCACAGAAGAAGCTTGATGAGGAGAACCACCCACATCCACTACGTCTCCGCACCTCGCCATTTGAGCACTATCACATAGCAGAAAACTCACGGAAACGAAGAGATCTTATGGAATGGCTTTCGGAACGTCATGGAGACCCCGCATTTAAGGTAAGTGAAACAACTTCAGCATCATAATCTGGACGGCTGATAATAGATATTCAGGAGTTTATTCCACGCCTTGAAGACCACCTCCTCGCTCGAGCACGCGGGATAGAATATGACGGAGATGAACACACCTTCTCCAACGATGATCGTCGCTGCATCAACATCAGAGGAAACCATGTCTACTTTCACAAGATACTTCGTGTCAATTACACGACATATGACTTACGACGTGAACAAGACACCATCAATCCCCTCACTCGAGCCGACATTATGGTACTGTCTCACGAAGATGAACGCGTGCATCCATACTGGTATGCACGCGTAATTGAGATCTTCCACGTTATGGTACAGTCCCGTGAGAATCCTTATTCTTTATTTTCTGCTCCTTCACGGATGAATGTCCTCTTCGTACGATGGTTCTGCCACGACATCAACTATCCGTCTGGGTGGCAAGAAAAGCGGCTCCACCGACTTCAGTTCTTTGACCAAGAAAATTCATCTGATGCATTCGGGTTCGTTGATCCTGATTCGGTGGTGCGTGGGGTACACATTATCCCTGCATTTGCATATGGCCGTACCGACAATTTGCTTGGTCCATCACAAGCCCAACGGATTAAGGACGACGCAGCACATCACTTCGACTGGAAATATTACTATATAAACACACAAGTATATACTTTTTCGTGCTAGTACATTGGACTCATGAGCATTACTAGGTTCGTTGACCATGACATGTTTATGAGAATGCGTGGTGGTGGTATTGGACACAAGGCGACTCGTGATTGGGACGACATCCTTCGGCAGGATCGTGGACGACTGGTCGAAGATGAGGACAGCGACGTCGATATGAGAGATGAAGAGAATGGCGGCGGCGCACAAGAAGGGGACACTGGGGACTTAGACATCAGGGATGCTCCGGACAACATCTGTAAAAAAGGAAAAGCTTGATAGTACTCCATAGTACTTCATAGTAACCCAGTTACTATGTAGACTACATAGTGCTATGGAGTAATTATGACACTCAGAGCTTGCTACGTAGCATTCCAAAGTGGTGAAGATACTATATAGACACTGTCTCAACATACACATACTATAGAGTCTACTGAGTCTACTGGCTCGCACGAGGCATGTAACCCCAAGTAAGGGGTCGTTCGCCTACGAGTGCGCATGGAGTGATTTGGACCAGAACGGGAAGGTGACAGAGGACGGATGGAAAAACAAGAATGCGCAAGTATCATGTGGGCGGTGTGACCAAGCGCCTCACATGCAGTATTGTGGTCTTGGGTAGTACAAGCGAAAGTAACAGATACTCATGGCTCCTGTCACGCGGTCTGTCTCTATACTCTCAAACCCGCCCTGTTCATCGAAGTACATGTCGCCAAACTTAGCCTTCTTAATCATTTTGGTGTTGAATCGACCTTTTAGTTCCATCATGTGTAAAAGCATTTGGTTATTCGAGTGCGCAGGGAAGAGGATTTCGCCAGTATATAGTTCGTAAAGCGTGCATCCAATAGACCAAACATCAAGTGCCGAATCATATGGTACTCCCAAAACTAGGAATAATATGCCAGTTTTGAAACTGAGTCAATTCAGAGCGACGTACTAAGTTCGGGGGCATGGTAAAAGCGACTGACTAAGTAAGGAGTGATGTCATTCTCAGAGGCATCAGAGGCTGAACCCAAGTCACACAGCTTCAAGAGGGTCTTTTTCTCGTTTACCTGTAATCAGCTGTTAACATACTGACAGACATCAAGACGTGCCAGAACTCACCAATATATTATCAGGTTTGATGTCAGCATGCGTGATGTTAGTTTTCTTGAGCAAACTCAGGGCAAGGAAGAGCTGATGTGCATAAGCTCTTACGGCCTTGATATTTAGGCCAACGTCCTTGCCAAAACATTTTACAATGTCCCTGAGATTCGTGCTACTCCCAATGGTCAGGAGCGAAAAGGGAAGAGCAGGCAACACACAACAATGCACCTCATTGACTCGAAAACGAGGCAAAGATGCCCGCGGTGTCCAAACGTTCTTTCTAAGCAAACAATGTGCTTTTTGTCATCCAGATCAGCTTGCCTCAATTTATTCAGAATCCGAGCCTCTTTCATTCCAGCGTGGTACCTGTATATGTCATCATTGGTAAAAACCGGAAGAATTTGCAAGGAAGACATACATGAATTCTTGGCTCCTGATGATTTTGATTGCAACCTCTTTGCCACTCTTGCTAGCCTCTTGAAGAATGCGGGCTCTAACTACATTTGTGAACATTTCCTTTCCAAGAAATAAGAAGACTTGATAATGACCATCGTCTAGTTGCTCACCAAGAATGACTTGATAGTAGTCCTCTGGATCTGATGTAGAGTCTAGCATTGTTGTAATCAAAGCCAGAGCAGCCGGTTTCTACAAGGGAACATGACGATGATTTTGATGCACCAGAGGAGCGACATACCACGACCTTCTTGACCTTCTTGGCTTCTTTCTTCTTCTCTGAGGCTGCTATTGCAAACATGTCGGTACTTGACATGGATGATAGCGCGGTCCAGGAGGGAAACCTTGCTCGACTTCTGGTTGGAGACGGGGAGGGCATCCTTGAGTTGGCGGTAACTGTCCGAACGAAGTTCATCGTGACACCTCTGCTCTGACTCAATGCACTGTCAACAAATGGTCTCACAGTGAGTGTCAGTGGTGTTTCTAGTCGTGATTGCAGGCTAGAAGTCGTTGTCATCCTCATCTGAGTCACCATTGTGAGACTTTTGTATCGCAGACTTTGCTGCGGTGTGTGTAGTGGGAGGTGCAATGGGGTTGAAACGATGAGACCAGGGGACCGAAGCGTAAGAAACATTGAAAATCTGAATTGTGTGAGCAGACTCGTTGTGGAGACCACAGGTTCCCTATGGCCGCATATAGAGTTTTTCCCCTATTCTAGGTCGTCCCCTGCCTCCATCGAAGCCCCTATCCATGTCCCGTGTCTTCCCGAGTGAGTTTGCACCATTTCCGTACGTTTCTGTCTACCATTGTAATTATCCGGGCCGGCGTCCTTTTCCAGGTTCGCCGGAACGAACATCTAACATTGTGGCCCCATTCACCCCTTCATTATATTTGCTTCC
>JBBPRR010000374.1:0-25501 GCA_038093115.1 Hortiboletus flavorubellus
CTTGTCCGCAGAGCACACAGACATGTGAGACGGTGAAGGGGGGGGGGGGGGGGGTGAGTCAACACGCGCGGCGTGGGGCATATCGCCTTCGAGGGAGGGGAGGGGGGGGCTCCGAGTCGGTGGCAAGTCGCGACGTTGATAAGCGCCCGAGAGGCGAGTCACCCTTCCAGAGTCTGGCGTATGGGCATCGTGGACAGCTACTGACGAGCTTGCCAATCATCATCATCATCATCATCATCACGGCCACACCACACAGATGGCATGCAGTGATGGCGCTGTGTCGGCGGATTCGGAGGCGACTTGAGGAGACGAGTTCCACGCCAAAGACGGATAATGTTGTTGGCCACGGAACCGTGTCTCGTCCCCCGTCGGTCGACCGGACGAAACGTACGTGTGCTTGTAAAGTTCCGATCAAATAGCTTACCACGCTTGACAAACGACCGTCGACCATCGGACAAGGAAGATCAATCCGTGATCACAGCAAATGGCGAAAAGAGTCTGACATGATGTGAGGAAGCAGCCTATGTACGAAGAAACGCGTGTTACACGCGCCTGGACATCGGGTGTGATAGTCACACGTATATCATGGACCTCGAGTGTACTGATACAGTCTCTGGTAGTATATCGGATAGTACACCCGCCTGTCATTACGATGATCGCGGGAGAGCGGGGTTCGACTCCCCGCCAGAGAGACTTTCTTTTTCCCCTCGTTGCGCTGCTCGGCACTACAGTACTGCGAAATCTACGGCAAAACATGTTACAAAAAAGAGAGACACCGATATATTCGGTGATGGTAGCTGTCACCGTTTGTGGCATGACGAGACGTCCCGGTCTCCTGGCCGTGTGGCAAAGCGACACGAAAGTAGAAAAACGTCTGTCGGTGGCTACAAGACACATGAAAGAGTTCCGACGATGGAAACGCATCGCCAGCTAACTCGGGTGATTATTTTCCTCGATCCATTTTCGCACCTCCATTTTGTTCACCATGTTCATCGCCCGGAGACGTTCCTCCTGCGTGCGATCCCGATAGAGCCGCATGATCTGTCCACAGACGCTCCACACGTCATCCCAGGGCGCATCGAATAAATCCCACCAACAATTGGGTGGCGTGGAGGGAAGTGAGATACCCAAATGGCGCACGGCAAGGAGAATGGCGGCGCTGACGATGGTGGGCACCGCATACAGCGCATATGCCGGCGTTTGCAATCTGGGTACGTGCTCGCATCAAGGCGGGACAGACGCAGTCAAATCACGCACGCGTCATTCAAGTATCCCCACGCCTTGGCACACGCGTCCTTGTGATTCATGAGGCCGAGCACGCGGAGGTAATTAATGAGCGTGCCATAGGGCAACACGACGTGGACGTTGAACCCGAGGCGTTTGAGGATTTGCATTTCGGCAACGATGATGGCGTCTTTGAGGTCATAGAACGTGTTGCCAAAGTACGACATGGGTGCGTATTTGAATTGGTCAGCGTTCTTGCGTGCGATGGATGGCGTGAGCGCGTGCGTGTTGCGTTGGAGAAGGAGGTCGTAGACGTTTATGAGGTCACGGATCCGGAGCGGGCATTCTTCGAGTTTCGAGGCGAGATAGAGTGCGCCCATAGCCACTTCCTGTCAGCGGAGGGGTTCTGTGAAGATCAAAGGCGAAGACGGGAGGGAAGAACAGTGCCTGACCCCTATGCTAAACTGCTTCATCGAGGACGTATACCAGAAACGCTGGTACAAGATCTGGGCGGCAGCGACTGCCACCTGCTTTCTGGGACGAGCGGCGTGTTATGGGTGGTCAGAGGTGTGGTCTGGACACGCACTGTTTGAGAAGGACGCCGGCTTGGTGTATAAGTTTACAGCCAGACGCTCTGAGATCTTCCTCGAGTTCTGGAGGAATCCCATCTTCGCAGGACGGCGTGCGTTCGATTTGGACGAGCGTCGCGAGCGGGACGAGGTCGGGCGCTGCCATTCGCGTTTGTTGCAGGGTAGGGGCATGTAAAGCGGACCAAACAAGGAGCGACTTCAAGTCAGTGGCATCCGCCCAAGCGCAAATAAGGGCAGTCGTCTGCATGTCGAATTTCCCTGGCAAACCCGAGTTCTCGAGGACACCGAGTGCATGGCCCGAGCCAGGCGACGAGCGGCGTCCAAGTGGTCCCGGGCGCGCATCACCAGACCGGCACGCGCATCAATGGGACGACAGAGACAGGGACAGAGATGTGCGCGACCGCGAACGCGGGAACCGCTCGCGTTACGTCCCCAGTGGGCCAAGGTCGCCTCTTCCCCTGCGTTCCGCGGATACTTATATTGCCAGTTCTCGAGATACTTATCATGGGAGGGAGTACCGAGGTTATGATGCCAGGGAGGACCGCAGGAAAGACTGGGATCGTGACCGAGACAGGGACAGAGACAGGGACAGGGACAGAGACAGGGACAGGGATCGGGGATACTACAGACGGGAAGACTCCTGGAGGCCCCAGAACGACTATAGTCCAAACCGTCGAAGAGGATATGGTCCCAGGGACAGTGACTGGCGCCCTCGGGATGACTACAGAGCAGAACGAAACTGGGAACGAGGGAGGAGCCGGGACCGCGAGGATCAGCGTCCCAGAGATCGCGAGCATGACCGACGACATGCTTCCCCGACCTATCGTCCTGTACCATCCTTATCCCCGCGTCGTGGTGAGCCGATTGCCACTCGTATTGGTGCATGGTACTCATAATACGCTAGATTATCGCCGTGTGCCCCCTTCTTCTCCCCGCCGCGCCCAGCCGTCGTATCCATCTCGGGCAAGGCGTTCGACTTCGCCCAGAAGCACGGGAAACAGGTCTCGTAGATCATCCCCCGTGCCTCACGTGCGGCCTGAGCCGGCAGACACCCGTCCACCTCGCGATGTCCCTCGACCGCCAAGGAGTCCGTCTCCTCGTAGAGCAAGTCCTAGCCCAAATCAACATCCACGCACCGCGTCGAGTCCTGTACGGTCAGCACCCCAACGCCAGTCTCCTGAGACAGCGGGTTGTCAGCTCCGCCACCTTGACGACTCCCACAATCAAGGCGGATCTACAACTGTTCCGGTGGAAGATCAACCTGTCGAGGGAGCTGCTGTGTTGGATGGCCAAATGGACGTTGAGATGACTACGGAGCCGCTTGCCGAGGGGAAGGATCGTTCTGACAACCGAGAGGCGGAACTACGTATCAAAGCAGAGTCACCCAGACGAACAGGATCCCCGACGGAGTGCCAGCAATTAATACCAAACGTTGAAACTGTTGCAGTGCCATCAAACGAGGCGGTTGTCACACAACCTTACCTGCCAACTATTCCCAAGTATGATGCGAAACCTAGGTTTAGCGTCGCATACGAGAGCGAGGCGAGTCCGTTTGATCAGGAGGTTCTCATTAATAGTTCACGATGCCATTTTTTTAGTATAACCGACTAGAAGCTCATCGCGCTCATGCAGCGGGAGAATGTCGACGCTGCTTCAAAGCAAGCCGTCGAGCATTTCACGAGCTGGAGATGACCATGCTGGACTTGCGTGCAGCGCAGCATCGCCGAGAACTCGCGGAAGCACACCGTAAAAAGGCACATCATGGACAGCTTGGGATTGATGCCGAGAGCGCAGTGAACAGATGATCGTGATCGTAAGATGTAGTACATCAACGCGAACGCGAAATTTGATTGCACACGATATGCGCGGGAGATGGATCGGACGGTAACGCAGAAAGAAACCCAGATTTCTGAAACAGACGGATGAGTCAGAGGCTGGCACGGGGCCATGCCTGCATTGCCTCGAACAACTCCGTGGGTGACATGTTGAGCTGCGGCGTGCGGTGGTAAGACGATCGGCCGATCGACTGGAGGGAATGGGTACTCACTGTTACACACTGTCGATTGTCCTTGGCCGGACCGCCGCCTCGACAGAGGGTAGTGGCGGGGGAATCGCGCTGGCTGTCAAAGGTGTATTGTGCGCAGGGATATTCCTAGAGGGGCTGAGCAGATAAGAGGGAGATAAGAAAAGGACATACCGAGATGAAGGCATGCAGGATGGCGTTGGCGTCGGATTTGAGTCGACGGCGAATGGAAGGTCAAGGTGCCCTATGACGTATGAGGCTGTGACAAAGAAGGTGGGAGGAATACCAAGGGCGGGATGGCATGTGGGTGATGTCCAGTAAGTATGATACAAGTAAGGTATGTGAGTATGATGCAAGTACATATGCGGCGTGTGTGCGAGTTGCCATCAAATCGCGGAGGGTGGCGTCATGTGTCACAAGAAGGATGCTGTGGGGTGGCAATATGGGAGGGAAGGGACGATTGTGTGTGAGAGACCACGCATATAGGCAGCCTATGCACGGGGGCGATGGTTGCCAGAGCGATGGGACAGGATGGCGGAGGGAGGGAGATCCCAGGGCCGGTGGGAGTGGGCAGATCTCCATCGGTGACGCTTCGGTTGTGGGTGGGAGTGGACGGGGTCGTCGTCCTTGTCGCGTTTCCGTTTCGACGGACGGTGGGTGTACGGGGGGTGGGAGAGATCCTCGTCGGTATCGGGCAAATCGAACTGGAGGAATGTGGGGGAGTGGTAGGGGAGTGGACGGGGTGCGAGGAGGGGCACGTTGCAGACGACGTGGAGGGGGAGGGGGGGGTCGGGGTCGGGGTCGGTGGAGAAGGAGGAGCAGGTGTCGGAGGGGGAGGGGGGGACCGAGTAGTCAAAGGGGGGCAGACGGAGGGAGTCCATGGTGGGGATGGGAGAGGAGCGATCATGGGCAGCCTGCGAGGTTATAACGGAGCCAAGGACAGATGCGATGGCAATCACGTAAACGGACGACCTCTCTTTCTGTCTCACTCGACCACAATGCCCTCCATCATCAGCCACGTGCTCCACACCCACCGCTGTCCCTACTTCGTCCGCCGCAATTCACGCGGTTCCCTCCCCGTGTATTCCGACATTCGCAACGGTGCAACGCGCTACCTCATCCATATCAGAAACGTGCAAGGGCGCGTCAACGTGAGCCATCTCGCCGCTCCACCTCCCCTTCCTCACCCTGTCCAGGACCTTGCCCAGGACCTCCAGCAGTCCCTGTTTGACGCGGATTCACCCCACGCACAGCGTCTCACTGTCAAAGTCAAACACCAAAGGCACGTCGTCCTCTCTGGCGGCCGCTTCAAGAGGGACGTGATGGCGTGGCTCGCAGCCAAGGGCTTCTGAACCCCTGCCACAATTCCCCGCTTAGCACCCATCCATGCCGTTGCCGGCTTTCATGGGTTTCATCGCATCATATATCCGTAGTGCTCTTGTCATTACTAAATAGCCATCATATCTTGGTCCCCTTGTCTGCATACCTGGGCATGTCACTACTGCAGCCCCAGGCCCAGGGACTGTCTCCTCTACTCTAAGCTGTCAGGTGGGGCCAGCCTGGCTTCCGAGTGCTGCGCCCAAGCCATCTTCATTAAGAGTCCCGTCGCGTCATAGCCGCCGTGATCCTCGCTCCCAGGCATCCTCCTAAAATCGTAATTATTTTTCACGCGCCGATCGTTCCGTCCCGATATCCGCCTCTCGACCTGACTCCATCTCTCTTTTTTATCTCGTCGCTTGACCCACTGATGGCCGCCCCTGTTCCCCCATCCTCTGCTCAGCCCACGAATGGCCCCACCCCTGCACCCGCACCACCAGCTCCCTCCCGCGTCTCACAGCGGGATGGTGGAAACACCAGCCTGGGTACCTTTGGTGTGCGTCCTAATCTCCCTCCTCCCCCTCACCCCGTTCATCTTTCGCAGGTCAAGTCCGGATTAGCACAGATGCTCAAGGTACAGTGCCACAGCCGTTGCCACAGTGCATTTTTAATTTCACCTCTGCTGACGCATCACCCGCATAGGGAGGCGTCATCATGGACGTCGTCAATGTCGAGCAGGTAACGTTCCCGCTCGCAGCGAGCCCGTGGTCCACCTGACAGAGTCATCCGTAGGCTCGCATCGCAGAAGAAGCGGGTGCCTGTGCCGTCATGGCACTCGAACGTGTTCCCGCCGACATCAGAGCGGAAGGAGGAGTCTCCCGAATGGTAACGTCACACGACGTCCCTTTTTGTGCAAAGTTCACTTGACACCTCAGAGCGACCCTGCCATGATCAAGGACATCATAAACGCGGTTACCATCCCCGTCATGGCCAAAGTTCGCATTGGACACTTTGTCGAGGCACAGGTACATTTCACATGCACTTGGTTGTGTCCATATCCCTTATCTACTCTCCCGGTCCAAGATACTCCAAGCGATAGGCGTCGACTACGTCGATGAATCCGAAGTTCTCACCCCTGCAGACGAAGAACACCACATTAACAAGCACGGTTTCAAAATTCCCTTTGTTTGTGGCGCCCGTAACTTGGGCGAGGCGCTGCGACGCATCTCCGAGGGCGCCGCGTTCATCCGGACAAAGGGTGAGGCAGGCACTGGCAATGTCGTCGAGGCCGTTCGTCACCAGCGCACCACGATGAGCGAAATTCGCAAAGCAAGCGTCATGAGTGAAGAAGAACTCTATGCGTATGCAAAGGACATCCAAGCCCCGTTCCATTTATTAAAAGAATCTGCCCGCCTGAAGCGGCTTCCCGTCGTCAACTTTGCAGCTGGCGGTATTGCAACCCCTGGTACGTACACGGCACTCATGGGTATGTGACTTGTTCTGAGGTCTCGCAACAGCGGACGCCGCGCTCATGATGCAGCTTGGCTGCGATGGAGGTGAGTTGATATCTCACAAGCATCAATCGCGCACAGTAACGATGCACATCAAGTGTTCGTTGGATCCGGCATTTTCCACGTGCGTTTGTCTTGCCCCTTGTTTGACCTGAAACCTAACTGGAACCATTATTCCAAGTCTGGCGACCCAGCCAAAAGAGCCAAGGCCATCGTCCAGGCTGTATGCGCTCCGCATTTCCACGCATCATACTTGCTGACCCCGAAACTTCAGGTTACGCACTACAACAACCCCAAAGTTCTCGCCGAGGTACGGAACGCAGATTAGGTGGATCAACGAAAACTTGACACGTTCCTCAGATCTCCGAGAATCTGGGCGCACCCATGGTCGGTCTTACGATGTGAGTCCCGCCTATCGTAAAACAACAACAACTCGCACTACATTTCTCATTATTCGTACAGTGACGCAAATCTCAAAGGCGGACGTCTCGCGGAAAGGGGATGGTAGATAGACGGTGTTCAGATGCCCAACACTAGATCACATATAAAACATCTTCTTCAGCATGTTCTTGTGCGCTCCCTGGAAGCCCGCCTTCCATCGGTCGAGGTTGAAGCTGCTCTTGCCAGAGGTGACCGAGGCAGAGCTGTCATCGTACTTGAGCTCGGGGGGAAAGTGGAAGCTCGCACGGCCGCAAACAAGCTGCTCAAAGGTTAGCAACGCTACTAGGCCTGCTCACAGCCAATCCACATACATCAGCATCTAAGGGTCAAAGTGAGTACAGTGCCGAGACGACCTGTCAATTTTACTCACAGTACACGGGGGCCGGGATGGAGACGGACCGGGTTGCTCGGGCGTAGGCATGACACAAGGCAAAGGAGAGTTCCTGCAGACTAGAGCGAAATTCAGTCGCCACGCCCATCTTCCTCGTTCGTCCGAAAACTCACGTGTCAATCTTGCTGGCAAAATTGTCGTCCCGGATGACGATGTAGTGAGACGGCCTGCTTGCTGCAAGGCGATCATGGATGTGCGACACAACGCGCCATACGGGCGAGCCACTTACTTCCAAGCAATCCACCATGGGATTGTAGGTAGTAATCCTTGGCAATCGGGTTTCCGATGCCCTGGTCAGCAACGAACCCTGCCGGACAGTTCCCAGACCTGTCTGCATCCTTCCTACAGGACTATGATATTCAATGCAAGACAGAGCTCGACGGAAACTTACTCGTTCTGCGGGAAGAACCGGACATGATGACTAGAAAGCATACATTAGCGACTCCGTAGGGTGGACAGGAAATACTGACCGCTTGCCGACAACAATGAACGTGATAGTGGGCTTTGGCTGACGCAGATTTCTCACCCTCCAAAGCTCATCAATAGCAGCTTGGCAAGGCAACAATTAAATTATGCTCTGAGCAAGGAGGTAGAATTTACCTTGGATGTCCTGAATCTCCTTCTGTGCGACATTGGCATATTCGCCCTCGGACAACCCATCACGGAAAAATACAAGTTTCTCAGGGGCAGTACGATTTGCGTTGCCGAAATCATCAAGTGCTTGCTAGTGAACAACTCAGGAATTTAGCTATCTCGGTAATCTGAAAATACACTCACATACACCATATATTTCAACTGATCGATAGGCTCAAAACGTGGTGGCTGGATGGTTGTATATGAGTTATACTTCATTGCTTGAAGGTCATAGGAAGCCACAAGGGCAGCAACAGAAGGCTGATCAATCACACCAGGTGCTGGGTGTCCTACATCAGCCCCTGTTTTTCGGTCAGCTAATCTTGTTAAATGAGAGGGCGAAAGTTTAAAATTCACCCATAATGATGTAGGGCTTTTTGGCAAGCCCCAACAGCACTTCAGCACAGGGGACTGCATTAACACCACCCAGTTTTGCATTGATCCTTCAGACAGCAATATTAGAGGAGCTTGTTCAAGAAACTCAATACTCACTTCATTGCCACATTATTGCAGTATTGGTCATTGGCCCGAGCAACCTTATCCACACGCTGAATAAAATCATCGAGTCAAGGGAGTTGAAACAAGTCAGAATTTTCACAAAGTCAAGACCTACAACACATTGTGTGACAACCTAGAATAAACCGGTTATTATGTGGTCTGTGAGCCATTGGATTACCTACCCCCTGCAGAACATCCCCATGCCGTTTTACTTGGAATCTAATTTCTGGGGCAGATGGGGGAAGAATAACTATGATCAAGTCAGGTTGGACATTATGCCCAGCGGTTGCTTCTCTGGCAGCCTGGATTAAATCCTACAAATGTAAATGTAAGGAATAATAATGGTCTGGGATGAAAAAAAAAAGAAAAAAGAAAAAACCAACTTGGGTTACATTGCTTCCATTTCCTTTGATGTAGGCCCGGGGCTGGAGAGGCGCCATTGCTTCGACAATTCAAAGATATGTTTACATCCAAAAAGAAAGACATACACATTCCTATCAAGATCGAGTAAGAAATGACTCGGAGGACAGTGAATACTGAAATTCACATACCTAACTTCTGGCAATTGTCTGCGATCATCTTCACAAACCTTTCGTTTGCTTGCCTATCCCTGGAGGGATTGGGACTATAATCAACAACAGCCCAAGAAGTAATGCCTTTTGGCTCCGAAAACTGCTGGTTTACTGCATTCCAAGCTCCAAACCTTGGGACCTAATGTAACATAAGAAACAACATCAACTCTGTTCCGAAGAAAATGTTTTACCAATGGCGCAGAACCTTTGCGGTATTGCATCGGGGGAGTCGATAAAACTTTGCCGTCAATAGTGGTCGGCACCGCAGCCACTTCTATCCCAGCATCTCTCACGAAAGGAGACGAGGCATAGTTCAAGGCCTCACAGAAACATCCAGTGGTTAGGAGGGTATGACATGACGAATGCAAATGCTTACCGCGTCAGCACCTACAATGCCACGACGGATGGCCTCAAGCCGGGCCCTGGGTTTGTCGGTGGTAAACTCGACCATCTTCTTGGTCAACTCTTGAGGTAACCTGCGCTTGAATCGCTGGTCGGGCGCGACAACGCATACCTCGATGGGTACAATGCTGCCGCCCCCAACCTTGACGCCAACGGCTTCAGGATACCTGAGCGTGATGTTGTACGCTTCTCTGAAATATGCCTATTCGCAGTAACTGGTGAACATAATAAAGCACATACAATGCAGAACGTACCTGAACTGTTGTGGTTTGCACGACACCTTCATTCTTGTCCTTGTTCCACTCAAATTGTTCAAATCCAGCACGGGGGACGATCGACAAGATCTTTTTCTTGCCCTTGCGGTGCGTGAACGTAACCAATATCCCCCCGAAGAATTTCTTGAGCTTCGCAAGATCGGGCCCTTCACTCAGGTTAAGTGCACGAGGGTGGGTTGTCCCCAAGAAGCTCAGAGCAATCTCGGGCATGGGGCCTGCTTGGTAGCTGAAACAGGCGATTAGCAGGCTTCTAGGACCGTGGAAAAAGCTTACAGGATGCCGCAAGACGTGTCAATGTTTACCAGGAGCGTTCGAAGCGTGGGACGAACACTCCTACACACCCGTAGCGGTCAACATCCGTGTTCATCGCCGAATACCCAAAATGGACGTACTGGTAATACCCCTTCAAAATCTCGAGACCGCCCCCAAGAACCCTGCTGCCGGCCTCTCGACAGAAGAAAGCCCTGACGTTGTTAGGATATTTACTAGGCGATGGTGAACATCAACGATCCAAACGTGCATCTGACCAGGGGGATGACTCACAGATTTGGTGCCTGACGCAAGATGAGTTGCACCAGGTTGAGCGCAACGGTTGCACTGGAACTGAGTTGCGTGGTACGGCCATCAAGAAGGCCCTGGAGATCCCTGACGCGCCATGAACATGTAGTATCCAGTTAGACCAAAACCCTGCATACTCGAAAGTGATGGGCGCGGCATTGACGCGCCTCAATGCGACTCTGATGACACCGCGCGATTGACCTCCCTCCCTAGGGGGGCGATCCAACATGTTGACATCAAACTATCGGGTGCGTGATCAGAACGTTACACGTTCATCAGCCCTCCGACCGACTTACTGTAGCGGCATTGCCGAAGGAAAGAACGGTGGGAGAGTATGCGATGGCATCGCCATCGTAGATGGCCTTGGGCGTGAATACGTCTGTATGCGTATGGTTTTGAAGTCTCTCGAAGACCTCGATGCGTCGACGTGTATTTTTTTTTTCCGAAATCTTCTCGTCATCGAACGCTGAAAAAAAACGGCCGGCACACATGAGGGGACACGACATACGTTTGTACGTAGGCTTGCAGCACTCACAAACTGTACAAGTGACCCGTACCCGGGAGAGTAATTGGAATGATCAATATTACGCGGAGACAACATGCCAGCGAAGTTCACCATCATACTGGTAGTACGGTCTTCTGGGAAGACCAGTGATCTTGAACGAGTTAGTGGTGACCTGAAGTCGCCGTGTGCCCTGGGGTGGGCCGCCAGGACGAGACATGAGATAGATGGAGCACGATTGAGAGAAGTAAACAGAGGGGAGACCTGACTGGTAAGAGAGTGAGTGGTCGGCTTTTGTAGTACTCGCCTGTCTCGTTAAAATCGATAAGGAAGCAGTCAAATGGGCGATCGTCTCCTCTTGCCATACTCAGTCGCAGACCCGCTTATCAATATGTCATATCAGATAGCATCGTCCTGCAGGCATTCCACGCGTAGCAAAAGCTAGTATTAAAAGGGACAAGCAACAGACGGAGGCCAGCTTTAAATGGAAACCAACACATGTCCAACTACACTTCAGCAGTACTTTGGAGAGAAGGTAATATGTAAAAGAAAGAATATCGCTCCTATTGTACCGCATGCGTGATGCTGACGATATCCTTGCATGAAGTTGATGTCAAAGGACGTAAAGAGACCCTCCCATTACACCACAGGTGTTCCCATTCAGCAGCATCCGCCAGCCTGCTGTTGCTGTACAGATTGGCCCGGGGTGACAGTCGAGGACTTTGCGCCTCCGGCGGGTGTTGACGTAGATCCCATTCTGAAGGAAACTCTTGGTATCTCAATACGACGCATTTGGGGGTCACCTACCTATCTTTGATTTGCTTAGCCATGGTCAAGAACGCCTGCTCGACATTCGTTGCGTTCTTGGCGGAGGTCTCCAAGAAAGGGATGGACAGCTGATCAGCGAATTCCTAGAATCGAGTTGAAGAGGGTGGGCAAGGATGTACGGATCAACAACGCATCACCTTTGCCACGCTGTACTCGACCACCTTCTTGCTTGTGAGGTCGGACTTGTTCCCTACCAGCAACTTGTTGACACCTTCTGACGCGTACCGATCGATTTCCTGAAGCCATTGTTTGACATTCGTGAAGGTATCTAGGGGTCCCGGTTGGCAACCATCGTTGAGCAGAGACGGAGGAGACTTGCCATTGTCCGTGACGTCGTAAACGACAATGATACCATGAGCACCCCTGTAGTAGGATGAAGTGATGGTGCGGAAGCGTTCTTGACCTATTTTACAGTTGTAAGAAATGATGTGTAGAGGGTTGGAAGAGAACGAACCGGCAGTATCCCACTGGAGAACGCGAATGGGATGGCGTCAGTGAGTTTTGTAAGGCATAACGTTGAATTTCAAGTGAGATAGCTCATAGGTAACTTTGTAGTGTACGAGAAACAACCAACGAGCCCCAAGAGACCGAAAGAAAGACTCACAATCTGGAGCTTCACGGTCTTTCCTTCAAGTTCGATAGTACGAATCTTGAAGTCTACGCCAATAGTACTGATATAGCTCTCCGTGTATGTGTCATCTGCAAACCGAAGAAGCAGACAAGACTGGAGGTAGACACATTTTGAGCCAGTTGAGGTGATTGCCACAGAGCAGAACGAACCTTTCCGACACCAGAGTCGCCGATGAGGAGAAGCTTGAAAAGATAGTCGTACTCGCTGGTATGCATGGTGAACGTTGGGATGAGAGAGAGTTTGGACGTTGAGGTTCAGTTGACCAAGAGAAGGGACGAAGGCGCTGTGTGCTGCGTGACGCGTGGCGAAGGGTGTGACGCTCTTGCACCGCCACACCTCCTCGGTCTCAAACCGGTCTCCACTCGTCCCCTGCCATCCGCGGTTGGGCAAGTCCGAGGGCCCGTTTAGTGCTGCTCGGACTCCTTGCAAAAAAGTGACAGTATGAATTGGGTTCAGAAGGGATGGCCGCGTCGCTACTGTTCAGATTTCTGTCCCATTCCTAGTACCAGCTTGGCGAGTTCGTGAGGCTGCACTGAGGCACATGGCGAAGACCTTGCCGGCACGTGACCACCGTACGACACGCCATCACAGCTCTTACCCCGTGTTTTCTCTGTTGCCTCATTTCGAGCCTGGCGCCTTGTTCGAGGACGTTTGAACAGTTCTAGGACCATGGAACCATCATACCAAGCTGGTGTTCGCCGACCTGACACGAAGAAGAAACTTGTCGTAGTGGGTGATGGTGCGCGGGATAGTTTGTTCGTCTTTCGCAACACCATTCAATGATATCATACTAAGGCGGATGCGGAAAGACGTGTCTCCTCATCGTATACGCGGAAAACAGGTTTCCGGAGGTGCGCATACATTCACACTACCCCGTCAGACGCTCAGAGAGCAGCTACCGGACAGTCCTATATACCAACAGTATTCGAGAATTACGTGACGCAGATCCAGTTCGAGGGAAAGCTCGTGGAACTCGCGCTTTGGGACACCGCAGGACAGGAAGAATACGATCGATTACGACCGCTGAGTTACCCGGAGAGCGACGTGATTCTCATCGTCTTTTCAATCGACTTTCCGGTTAGTCTCGGAAATGTTCAGGACAAGGTTCGCATTTCAGCCCGATGTTTTACATTCCCTCAACTCTGGTTTCAAGTGGTATCCCGAGGTAGCACACTTTTGCGAAGGCACGCCCCTCATATTGGTTGGCACAAAGATCGACCTACGACGAGACGACCAAACACGGCGTATGCTCAGTGCGCAGGGGCAGGTCCCAGTGACGGCAGAGCAAGGCGCAAACGTGGCAAAGGAGATTGGGGCCAAGTACGTTGAATGTTCAGCAAAGACTGGCACTGGTGTCCAGGACGTCTTCAACCTCGCCCTCAAGGAAAGCATGAAAGGCCGCTGGGGAAAGATGGTGAAGCAACGACGTTGTGTAGTTGTCTAGCTCGATGGCGTGTGCTCTGTATGGCCCGCCGCACCGCTTTGCTGAGAGTATTTGTACGCACAGATCTTTCTTGCTATTGCATCTTTATCACATTCGTAGAAATGCATCCACGAACAATTTATTTTTCTTTGAGGTGACAAGACTGGAACGCGGTTGCAACTCTCCAGGAGCGGTAAGATAACCATAGGAATGCTACGAGGATTACCGCTGCGGTCCCCATCTCGACAGGAAACAAGTCACGCGTGGAAGCGACAGGGACTTGAAGCGACGCATGATACGACGAGACGCTTGGTACTGAGAAATGCGCCAGCGAACTAAGCATGTTCGAATTTGCTACAGGTGATTCGGAGGAAAATGCATAGGATGCACTTGCTGAGGCGGCATCAGCGGGTGGAGGTAGCATTCTGTACAGCATACGCACCAGACGGAGGACAAGCCCAGAAGCACGAGGGGGCAGATATTGTGATTGACTGGGAAGAACTCGGAGCCGTACCTGGTTCGCCATACCGCGCATGGACAGGAACGTCCACAGCGACTTGTTTCGGGCGAACATCGGTAGGGGTGGCATTTATGAGCAGCAAGGAGTTGGCAGTTCGATTAAGGGCAAACACGGGAAGCTCGAGGTTAGATTCGCCCCAGAACTCAAAGGAAAGACGGCGGCCCGTGAGTTCATATCGGTCGATGATGATGGTTTGGGGGAATGTGTACAACACAAAGAAAGAGCAATCTGGATCAGGAGGGTCCAATGCAAATACTGTGGACAGGGTCGAGTGGAATCCACGGTGCGGCTCGAGGGAATGCGAGATCACTGTCGAGGACATTGACTCGGAGAATGACCAAGGAGTTTCTCGCACGTGTTTGACTCTTTGGCTCACTTGGACCGTTATCATGAATTTCAACCGAACCGCGATGGAAGATCACAATAGCATCCAATTCCCCTCGGCCTCTTCCCAAGAAACCCTGGAACCACTCGGGATCCTCGACGACATGCAGGGTGCAGTGGGCCTCGTCGACGATGCCCTCCTTGCAGCTCGCTCCCACCCCCCGGTCATCTTTGGCGCCGGAGGTCCTATGTACGTCCAGGTCCTCACCAAAGAGTTTATCTGTCACACACAGTGCACACAGGCTAAAGCGATTTGACCAATCTACTGCATCTAGCCGCAAAGGCTCTCAGGCACCAACCCCTCCGCGTTCCGTGGTGGGCATCGGAAACAAAGGTATGACATCGTGGATCATTCCGCACGGCCAGCTCCTCATCAAGTACCACAAGTCGCGAAGCCGGACTATTCTGAAGCCAAGATCGTGCTTGCTATGGTACATAACTCTCGCCTAGCCCTATCCAGAAGGCTCACAATGCTGTCCAGGTTGGACTACCGGCACGGGGAAAGTCATACCTCAGTAATAAGCTCATGCGATATCTTAAGGTTGCCATTCTTATAACCTGCATGGCCTGTTGCTGAGTTTGCCCCTAGTGGCTAGAATATGATGTTGAGGTAGACAAGTCCGTAAAGCGTCGGATACACATGGACTGACCTTTTCGCAAGGTTTTCAACGTCGGGCAGCTACGCCGTTCCCGTGCTAGGGAAAAGGCTTTACAGTTTGTGCTGCTGACCGTTCAACATTCATGAACTTATGCTATGTATCAGGAGCGGGATCAAGGAGGATCATACAGCGAAATATTTTAGTCACGATAACGCCGAGGCAACTAGGGTTCGAGAAAAGTTAGCCGAAGATAGTCTAGAGATGCTACTCCAATGGTTAAAGAAGGGCGGAAACGTAGCTGTACATGGTGAGATTCTGCCCGGGCCGTTTCGAATATCAGGCACTGAGCATCGCACAGATGCTACCAACAGCACACGAACTCGGCGGCAAGTGTCATGCCGTCACCACCCTGTGTTGAGCTTGATGGCGTTGCAGAGCTAAAATTGAAGCCCGCGTTGCCAAGGAAAGGGGGATCCAAGTCATATTCATCGAATCCGTCTGCAACGATCCTGCTGTGATAGCGGCAAATGTGGCTCTCAAAGTTTCTTCGGGCGATCCAGATTACAAAGACCTCCCGAAAGAGGTCGCTCAACGCGACTTTCTCAGACGTATCAAGGAGTATGAAGCAGTTTATGAAACCATCACAGAACCCCACCTCTCTTACATTCGGATAACTGACGTCGGAAACGAGGTCACTCTCTCGCGCATTAATGGATATTTGCAGAGTCGCATCGCCTTTTATCTCATGAATCTTCACGTGAAGCCCCGCAGTATCTTCATTTCTAGAGTAAGGCCTCCTAATTTCGACGGATCCAACTGAGAACTAGATGTAGCATGGAGAAAGTCAGTTCAACGTCAAGGGAAAAATCGGTGGAGACTCTCCACTTTCCGAACGTGGCCTTCAATATGCTAGAGCACTCCCGGAACTCGTCCGTAAACACATCGGGGATGCGCCACTGACCGTACGCCCATCTAATGATATTCTGTGCTCACTCCATGCATACCTCCACAGGTCTGGACGTCTACTCTTCAGCGCACAATTCAGACGGCAGAGGATCTACCTTATCCTAAATTGACGTGGAAGTCCTTGGATGAGTTAGATGCCGGAGTCTGTGATGGAATGACATATAAAGAGATCGAAGTCAGTGAGGCTAGGATTTCGAAAAGGGAAATGCCACTGATCCTTGGTTAGCAAGCATACCCGGACGACTTTGCGAACCGTGATGAAGACAAATTTAATTACCGTTACAGAGGAGGGGAGTCATACCGTGACGTAGTCGTGCGATTAGAGCCTGTTATCATGGAGCTCGAACGACAAGAAAATATTATCATCTTCGGCCATCAAGCCATCCTGCGATGCTTGTGAGTTCTCCTTGTAATTATCTCGTTATTTCCCTTCAAACCCGTCGTGGTATAGATATGCATATTTTCTTGACCGGCCACAAGTGGACCTCCCTTACATCAAAATTCCGTTGCATACAGTCATCAAACTGACCCCGAAAGCGTACGGTTGCGATGAAGAGAGGTCTCGATTTATACTTTTTGTTTACTGTCGCTCACGGTGATGTTCCAGGTATACCTTGCCCATAGGGGCAGTAGATACTCATCGGCCCAAGCCGAGTGCTTCTCAGTTGGAGCTGCCTGTAGCACCCTCTGCACGGGAGTATTACGGAAAACGTGTGTAGTGGCCCGGATTTACTTAGATTCGTCGTTTCTTGCTGTCCTGTGCAACCTTTACTGGTTGTTTTTAGTGCATCCATCCTTAATTGAATACAAGCTAGATTGGTAGGTTTTCGGAGTTTTAAAGAGATGTGCACAGAAGGATGCTAGCCTCTCGTCATGAGGGTATAATGTACTAGACATACTGCAGACCGTTTGTTGGCTCCAAGTGTGTATGTTGGCTCCACCCCTCGGCCCGACCGGACCGGAAATTATTGTGCGACACTGGCTCTAACTTAGTAGGCCCCGACGAGTCCACAGTCGATGTCCACAATTTTCTGGCCTCGCGATGTCCCTTATGACGGTTACTTCTACGGTTGGATCAAACATCATACCGTGTGTGTCGCTGGTGTCCTCAAAACAAACACGGTGAGTCAAATTCAGACCCGCCCGCCTTCGTATTCATGTCAGCCAGCGGATCGACGCCGATGCAACTCTAGCGAACGCAATCCGCTCGAATGATCTCCGAACACTTCTTACGTCGTGCGGGACACCTACCATCCTCGGATATGCCACTTTTTCGTCCTCCCACCCCGGACTGATTACCCCGAACATAGAGGATCATGATGCGTCATTGTACATTCAATTCCATCTCGCACACCTTACAAAGATTGACGAAACATTCAGGATAAACCCATTTCATTTCATACACTACCGCCGCCATGCTAAAGGCTCTATGAGATTTTATGCTGCTGACGTTGATGTATCGAGTCTGCCTCCACTCCCCAAGACACCAGTGGCGGTGTCGCTTGCCCATGACTTTACGCGGAGGAGGGATGATAGACTCAACGTTCCCGAATACCAACTCATAGTTTATATGGTGAGCAGTGTTCGGCTTTTCATTTGTCGTTCCGAACACTAGCACACAGTGGAACGCAGCAAAGTCACTCGAAGAAGCTGTGGAATACAGTAGAGCTCTGTCTTCGAAGCACAACTCGAGTAAAAGGGTGGACAGAAACTTTGAGCAACCGCAACACCACATACCGTCGGGGGGATATGGTTTTTTATCCAAATTGAGAGAATTCAGTTTCGCGGGTTCGTAGCCTTCCCATCAATGAGAAAACAAAGTACTGAGGCTGCCTCAGTGCGACAAACGGAAGCGCGGGCAATGATGCTGTATCAGCTAACTCAACGGCGACACCTGCAATCCGACGGGCATGTAGCACTCTCGAGTCTCGCGTATAACAGGTATCTCAGTCGTATGTCGAAATTTTGACCCCTGCGTGATCCCATGAAGGCATTATAACAGTATATGGACAATCCTGAACGATTTAATCATCGGTCTGGCATTTCGCCAGTTCCTTTGTCAGAATCGAGACGCCCTTAACGCCATGGTAGCCGATGGTCTCGAGGTACGGCATCCAAGGTTAACGAGAATTCCCCCCCCTCCACGCTCATCGTCCTTTGACAGAGCACCCTCGCTGTCCGCATTCAACGGGTGTTATTATGGCTAGATAGCTGGCCCGCAGGTTTGAAACTTAATACGGAACTGAGCAGATTGTATTCGCATGGGTTCATAGGCTTGATCACACGGTGGACGAGTGGGTATCTAGCTTACTCTTTTCTCGCGGTCGTTTAATCCAGTGTCATAGAGCTTCTTCACCATAGCCTATCACTATCACCCGCCATCAGTTTCGTCGTAGAGACCACCAGCCTTCTCGGCATGACGATGACTTTATCATTGTCCTTAGATCTTATCAGTGTTCTCACTGCTCACCTACACGCTTGTTACTTCATCTCCTCGACGATCTATCGGCATGTACTCTTGCTGATCGGTTCACTGTGGAACCTCTTTAGAGGTGCGACTTTTTACCTTGAACATGGTTGCTGCATCACATTCAATGTGGGATAGGCAAACGATATAACACACTCCGAAATCGTACGGATCCTTGGGATTACGATGTCGACCAACTGCTGCTCGGAACAATCTTGTTCACACTTGCCGCTCACCTTTTCCCGACGATCTTGGTTTATTATACACTGTTCGCACTTGTAAGATTTTTTCCCAGTCGCGGCACACGTCTGAGCATTCCGAATCAGATACGACTTGGAATAATTATATTGTATGCCAGCTCCGAGACGTTACTGGCTTTCATGAACCATTTTCCGTTGTTTGCCCTCATGTTGAGGAGTAAAGACCCTCAGAGACTACCTGGTCGGTGAACTAGACGATACCCCTACTTGTACGACGATCTGACAATGAGGAATCCAGGGGATACATACCTGCAGGTGAATCACACTGCTCTTGGTTGTACGGTTATGGTTGAGGTATGGATTCTTTCTTGCTTGACAGACGTCTTGTTGATCTTCGCAGAGTTACCCACTTCCATATGCAATCGTCTTCGCGCAGTATGGTGGGTGTTATTACATTCTTCTCCAGCACAAAACCAAAACCAACATATTTTACAGCAGGTCTTTGGCGGCGACTCGCCCGACATTACCATCCAATCCGTCTGGGAAAGAGGCTCCTACGAGGGCAGGTGTTGGACACATTTCCCCAAGCATCTACAGATCCGCCATTGGATTATTGACGGTGTTGGTCATGGAGTCCTGGGCGCACGTTTTACGTATCTGCCATTGTCGTTCCTAGTCGCGATCTCAGTGGAAGTCCTCTTTATATCGACCGAGACACTTACTTTACTTCTGCTTCCACTTCGACAAGCTTGCGCTTGTGCATCTCTGCCGCACGCCGATTAATATCCGAAACTTCTTGTGTATCCGGGAATCCTATATCCCAATACCCTGGTGGGGTTTTTGGTCTGTGCCAATGATGACGGTGTCGTGATATCAGCTGTCTATGTTCCTCTACCTGGTCTGTATTTTCCTTGTCGTTGTCCGATGTGTGAGGGTTGAGAGGTACTTTGCGCTTTGGTGGTGTCCGCCAGAGTGGCTGTCGCGAGGCCGGTAATGGCCCAATGGCTTCATAGTACTGGAGCGCACGGGATTCAATCGGCGGAGGAACCTCACCAGAGCCATCGCCACTTACCCCACGACAGCATTCACAATCACTTCCAAGCATGTGCTTCCGTTCTTCCCGGTTGCGTACGACAGCATCATACTGGAAATCCACACCATGGTTCCTGTCTTTCCGAATAGAAAATCGGGAGTTGATCGTGTCCATTCCCGACCTATAGGTACAGGTGGTGTCATGATGTGTTAACAGACCGCCCATTAAACACACACCGTGCTTGTGCATATCTTCCCTTGCGTTTGCGAGGCTCGGTTAATGGAATTGACCGAGATGGTTCTGCTTTACATGGCATCTCTGCAGACTGCTCTTAGTACACAGCCGGTTCGACGGGACGAAGCCGACTTACCAATGTTGTTATCAAGTACTGACGATTTATCGTCATGATTGCTAGACTGCGACACCAGAAACGGATCTCTGTTGTTTCCGGGAGACGGCGAAAGAACCCTGTGTGGGGATTCACCGGGATAAGATTTCCTGCGCTGGTGTGTGGATGCTACGGCTACCGGAGAGGTATGAGGAAGATCGACTTTCGTACGACGAATAGACTCTTGCTTGAAGACCTTGGTTTCATGATCATCTCGTCCTGCGCGCTCAAGATTCGGCCCAAACTCTCCGGACTGCTTTCGTTTACCAAGCACCGACGTCGGGCTTGTATACGCAGATGATTCGTCGATCTTGACGTGGTCATCCGTTTCAGCGTGTCGAAATAGCCACCGCTTGAAGTCCCGCCATTTCTTATAGTCGGCCTTGTAACGTTCTGCGGCGCGGGTCTTGGCTTCCAGGAGCGTGTCGTACCGAGCACGGAGTGAGTCGAGCTCTGCCTGAAGGTTGGCAACTTGAGAGCGTAGGCTTTCTGTGTCTGTAGGTTGTTCCATTAGCTTTCCATGTGATCCGAGTGTGCACGGAGTCCCTCCACTGGCCGAAGCCGAAGCTTGTGAATGTATGATATGTCACGTGGTCGCGTTTTCATCAATCAATCAAGTTGACAGGTCGGTTAGTACGGTCGAGATCTGCAGTGCGGGGTTTGCGTAGCCGGCGTAAAATCAGTTGCCTTGAGTATTCCACATTGACTCTGGGCCAATACACACCTTGTGGAGTACTGTCGTCATTGAGCCGTGCCAGGTACGTGATCACTGTATTACTGCCCAGTGTAAGATTAAGTAAAGTATGCCAGTGGTTGATAGTTTTATTATTGCATTTCTAGCCTGAGCACTGTGCGGTTCATGAAGTGGTCTGGCAGTGTCATTCCAACTGTGTCGGTTTTCAGGTGCCAACGGGCCAACCGGATTTGCTCATGTTGCCGGTTTGCCGAATATTAGCATTCGGATGCGCTGCGGCTTGTGACGGAAGGCCGTCTAAAACCTGGCTGGTCTCACCTCCTCAACCTATCCTCTCTACACCCTCGCAGCGTTCGAACATCATGGTCACCATAATTCCTCCGCCAGAGAAAATCGACTATAAGACCCAGTCTGTGCCCGTGCCTGGGACCAAACGCCCGGGGCAAACTGGTACGCGCCCTTCTCTGCAGCTTGTCCCAGTCACTTTCATTTAGTCTGCCATATAGCACATTATCAGAATGGTGACTATAGTTCCGTGATATAGAATATAATCCCTCTAACGAAGTGTAGCCTTGTTTGGATTTATCGATGCCAACACGCCTGGGGTTCCCAAGACCTTGCCAGAGGTTTTTGATTGTGGTTATAACCAGAATCCAGACGCCAGGCTTTTTGGCCACAGGCCCGTCATATCTACGCAGCCATTGAAGTTCGGACCTTATGTATGGCAGACCTACAAGCAAGTGGATGTCAGGAGACGCAAAATCGGTAGTGCATTGCATGAACTCTTCAGGTCGGGGGTCCTGAAGGCCGACTCCATGGAAACGGTGGGCATCTGGTCACAAAATCGACCGGGTGAGTGATAATAGGGTGCTTGGGTACAATGGCGCACTGACGAAAACTAGAGTGGCAGATCGTGGAACTTGCTCTTCATGCCTACGGTAAAGTCGGCGTCAGCCTTTATGACACCCTGGGAGTAGATTCAGCTGGTAAGGACAGAACTCACTGATGAATATATTTCATAGGCTTACCTTTCGTAGATTTCATGTACGGTGTTCTAGATGATCGGTTGCCACTGGACTTACCCGTACTATTAGTATCAATCAGTCTGCACTCCCCATCGTATTCACAACCCCCGACCACATACCGACGCTTCTCAGGATGTCTTCAAAAATTCCTGTTTTGAAGATGATCGTCTCGTTTGACCCACTAGAGAAACAAGTCCGCCACGCGCTTGCTTCGTGGGCCGAAACCGTTGGTGTTCAAATAAAGGAACTGAGCGAGAGTGCGCGTACCCTGATCCTTAGCTCCTCGATTACTCAGTGTTTGATTTCCAGTTGAAACTTTCGGTGAAGCACATCTCATAGGCCCTCTGCCCACATCGGCGGACCAGATCGCATCATTGTGCTACACTTCTGTACGCCTCTCATCGCTCATGTGATTTCGTCCTGACCTTTTGGTATAACAGGGAACCACAAACCGTCCCAAAGGTGGTACATCTCGCTGGCACTTGATTGTTTTCTTTGTTGATATCATGGCAGGAGTTATTCTCACTCACGGAAACCTCGCGATCTCGGCGTATTCGAACACGTGTGGCATTACCAGACCTCCGGGTATCTGCATCTTATCATATCTTCCATTGGCCCACATATATGAGGTCATTACACTGCTTCTATACCATAACCATCGTCTCATGAATTCCTTTCAGCGAGTGGTGGAGTTGACGATGATCGTTCTCGGTGGTTGTGTTGGATTTTTCACTGGCGATCCCCTGAGACTTCTCGAGGATACACAATTGCTAAAGCCCCATTACTTCCCAGCTGTTCCACGTGTTCTAAATCGAGTGTATCAATCAGCCATGGCTGCTGGCAGCGCACCCGGCCTAAAGGGAGCATTATTCAGAATGGCTGTCCAAACCAAACTTGATCAGCTCCATAAAACTGGTATCAGCACGCACCCAGTATGGGACTTTCTGGTATTCAGCAAGGTGTGTGATGTTCTGGGATATAGATGTTTACTCAGATACGATCCTTTTTTGTGAAGGTTCGGGCTGTCCTCGGTGGCAATGTGATTCTAGTCACCACGGGTTCAGCTCCAATCAATGCTGAGGTGCTTGATTTCTTGAAGATCGCCCTTTGCTGTGAAGTCCTCGAAGGTTAGCACTTTACTATCTTGTCTCTGACTGTCTTTCGATCCTTTTCGCCTTCCAGGGTGAGTCTGAGAGCTTTCGGTGGGGTATGAAAGGTTGATGTCCCTCTCAGATATGGTATGACGGAGAACTGTGGTGTTTGCGCGCACACCCTTAAAGATGACCCCACCAGTGGTGGTACCATCGGGCCTCCTCAACCTGTCAACGAACTGAAACTCGTCGACGTGCCCGAAATGAACTATACATCCGAGGACAAACCTAACCCTCGCGGAGAGATCTGTGTTCGTGGCACGAACTGCTTCATTGGATATTACAAGAGTACGTACCTAAACCTTGGCGCGACCACAAATTTACATGGGAACAGATGAGGAGATCACCCAGGATGCCTTGAAGGATGGGTGGCTACACACGGGCGATGTTGCCGAAGTCGATAGCCATGGCCGCTTCAAGATTATTGACAGGGTCAAGGTGTGTATCCATCGCACCCTCCATAGTGCGCTGACACACCGTTACCTCATTGCAGAACATCATGAAGCTCTCGCAAGGCGAGTACGTCGCCCTCGAGAAAGTTGAGAACACGTACACTACTTGCCCAATCGTACAACAAATCTATGTGCATGGCGATTCTTTACAGTCCTATCTCCTCGCGGTCGTGACCCCCGACCCTGTCGTCCTTGCACCTTTGGCGTCGGCAATACTTGCGAAGAAGATCGCTGCTGATGATACTATAGCACTCAGAAGGGCAGTGCAGGATCCCAAAGTGATCCAGGGGGTACTTGAGTTGCTCTCCGAGGGAGCAAGGAAGAATCAACTTGCTGGGTAGGGATAGTTTCCCCCGTCCGACTACCAACTCATTTATTCTTCCTTTCCTTTTCCTCTAGGTTCGAGTTCGTGAAACGCATTCATTTGAGCATGGACCCTTTCAGTATCGAGGACAATACGTTGACACCGACCCTCAAACTGCGACGCAGGGAGGCCCATGACAAATACAAGGCGGAACTCGACGCGCTCTACGCACTTGGCGAGGTGAACAGTGAACCAAGCAAATTATAATCTCTTGGATCCTATAGCTGTCAGAGCGGATGGTCTACCCAGAACAAATTATCCATTAATGTCTCATAACCTTTACATATTTAACCAATCTATTTTGAATGTAATTGGGTGGAAACAATGGGCATATTGCACATTTTCGGTTGACCAGCGTGATCTACCTGCAGGATGTGATACAACAAGTATGGAGTTCTACATATACGACATCACGATCTCATTTATTGGCTCCACAGACTCCTTCGAGATATCCCCCACTGCACACCTCGCTCGAAAACCGCTTTCTCCGCCATAGCGAACCGAGCTCCTTCGTGATTCTCATGTCTACTTCTTTACGCATTGTAGTTCGTTACGATGTAAAGGGTGTTCAAGGAACGGTTTTCTTGCTGTGAAGCGAGATTTGGCGAGAAATGGTCGTACTAAAGTATGCCAGGGAAGCCATGATGACAACCCACAAATGCCCTCCGAGAAGGTTATTGTCGATTGATAAGGCGAACAAGGAGCTAAAGTCAGAAAATGAGCATGTGTCAGATATCTCGGAAAGCACCGAACCTCACCTGACCAAGAACGGGGAGAATGATCGCGCTAAGCACATGGTAAACTGGACGATGCCATTTGATTGACCCAAAGATGCTGGTGAAGGGGCGTTTTCTTTAATGAGAACCAAGCTCAGCCTGTCCCAAATCAGCCACCGTTCCCAAAAAGAGACGGAAAACGACTGACGAGAATGCCAGGCCACACGCTCTTGAAACCACGAGAACGATCGCGATGCCAGCCCAGAGGGTAGCAGTGGTATAAGCATCCAGCTGGCCAGTTTCTGCATCGATACCGCAGCGCGCGATGGCACTCAAAATAGGAAGCGCGATATAAGTAAATGGCCACAACCCCATGCAGAAGTTGTACATCTTTGCACAATCAAACGTGCGCAATATGTATGACATGATGAAGACCTGAAACGCAACAGATATGGCGCCAGAGGCCGCTAGCGAATAACCAATCTGTGATTCCTAGCGAAACAAATCAGGTCGCATGGCAAGCTAAGCGGAGCTGACTCACAGAGAAGGACAACCCGCCACTGTCAAGGGGAGAGTAACAAAACAAGACAAAAACGACATCGAAGGCCGTTGCGAGGAAACTGAGAGCAAAGCCAGACATTGCCAATGCCCGTATAATTGGCAGTGATAACAATTGCCTCAACTCCATAGGCTCGTCAGCCACGGGAGGGGAGGAATTCGCAC